>CAUJRU010001218.1:0-138310 GCA_963277665.1 Viscum album | reverse complement strand
AAAAATCACTCTTTATATATCTTTTGGATTATACATGACTTGTAGTCCTCATCCAAAGCATGCTTGTATGCAACTGACCAACCTGTGAAGACAATACTTGACAAGAAGTTATTGCATGATGTGTATATGAAATAAAAATCATGATAATTTCAAGCTCACAATACCACTACAAGTGAATCAAGTATGTTAAATGAAGAGGTTACATGATTTACGAGGTATTATTTTCCACCTTGTTAAAGAGATGAGTCCATTTTCTCGAGGAAATTTATGATCTCAAATACATGACATTTAGAATGATTAAAAAATTTGTATATTTTGGGATATAATCCACTTGACCTAGTACAATATGTGAATTATTTATAAATAATGTACTTATTGGGACTATTAATATTCAATTTTCAACTGTGTGCACATTAGAGTTATCAAATTTTACTTTATCTTATAACTTTCTACCATTTTCATCTTTTTTTATTCTAAACCCATTTTAATTCATTCATTTTATTTTTTTCTTAATTCCTTTTGAGTTATTAATCATAATTCATCCATTCTTCATATTTTATGATTTATCTTTTATTTTGATGATCATTTTCATTATTAATAATCATTCTTTAAAAAAACATTTTATTACTTCATTAAAAATATATATTTGAACTTAGTATTTTATTAAATTTATATTTCTTTTGAATAATTTAACTTGATTCATTATTTTTTAAAATTTAAAATTTCTTATTTCTCATTTGTTTCTCAATTATTAATAGATTTTTTAGTATTTATTTGATTTTGATCATTAAAATAATTTTTATCTAGTACACTTAGAGTTAGGTGTTGAGAGTAGGGTAGTTGAACCTAATGAATGACTAAAATTGAAACTATATAACCATATGGATAGTAACCATTTTTAAAAAAATCATCAATCTCATCTTGCATTATCCCTGACCATTAGAGGTGTAATTTGAATGACCATGACCTAGTTGTAGAAGATTGGTGAAGGGCCAATATCCTATAATTATTTATGCATAAAATCAAATATTAATGCTAATAGGTCATCAATTAATCTATAAAAAGGAATCTTTTCAACTTAGGATGATCTAATTTTTTGGACCAGGGAAATTAGTGTAATTTTCAACATCGTGTTTCCTTTTCAATGGGTATTTCTCTAGTTATAATGAGGATTCCAGTTTTGTGATACCCAAAAATTGATGATAGACTTTTTCTTTAATTAGTTTAATTCACAAGCTACTTAGTTTTAGTGAAAATAAACAAAAGTTATTATACCCGAGGAATCCCACAAAAATCATCTGACCACTACGTTACTTGTCTAATGAGTTCTCTCTATGCGATTGACCACGAACCACCACTTTACTATTCATTTATTGTACGTTTAGTTTGTGACCATAAAATATTTGATCTGATCAATAGCTAGAGGAATCAATGACACCTTTCAGGTGTATCAGTTTTCCTTTTATTAGGAGTGATAATGGGTGTTGGTATATGTGGTTTAACATCATGCAATGTGGAGGAAACATTCATGTAGTTTAACGTCATACAAGAGGGACTCAATCATTCATTAGTTTATGATCATGTGATAAGGACCCTATTCAACATTGTTCACTATTGTATAACTGGGATAAAAGTTGTATATTTTAACATCATGATACTATGACATTGTGAACCTATGTAAAAATTATGAATAGTCTATTCAGATACACCTTGAATTAGTTACGGTCACCTCAATTTAGGGTATATTTTAATCCTCACACAATTTTATAGGTAACTAAGCATATTTTGGTCCCGCTTTGAGAAGATTTGACTCATACACAAGGAAACCTTACATAGATCTAACTCATAGGTAAGCAATGTGAGTACCTATTACATGACTAATCTTGGTTAGTTAAATGTGTTTCATGTTTGACCATTTTGGTCTCCATTATATAGTCATGACATTACAAATGGTGTAATTGGCCAAAACATCTAAGCTCATGTGAGTCACAGTCATTGTAAAAAACAGGAGGTGGGGGAGAATAACGCATACTATAACATCTAGTGTTGCATGTCCAATAGAGACTAGAAACCTAGGGGGATTCATACAATGGAATATGTATACCAATGTGAAAACCTATGTTGTGGACACCCACATAGATTTGGAACATAGATAGGAGGAGGAAATTTTCCAGTTTTTGATTTTGTAAGATTATGAGTATCGCCTGCGGTAAAAGAAACTCATCTGAGCGATGAAAAACTGAAATGAACTATTCTGGTTAGCAGGTTATATGATTAAGAATCAAAATGAGTTTGAAGGAATTTTTAATTTTTAGGGATCAAACCATTTGGGTTTCACTATGCATCCTTTAAGGATTGGAATAGAGCCCCAAATATCACTTTTTTTAGAAAATACTCTTCGTAGATATCTCTTATATGTAGATAAAGGGGGTAACCATGTTTTAGATGTCGTGGAAAGACCCATGATAAGAATTATAGGAGTATCTATATATCCTATAATAATATGAATCAACCCATATATAGTTCTTATAAGGCTCCCTACATAGATAAAACCTATAGATAAGGAGAGTGGTGTTTTTATCAAGTCATACACAATATTTCTATGGCTTGTTCTGCACAAATATGAATCATATTCAGGGAAGAAAAATTAAGCCCTACATTTGTGTAATGTCTTTTGGGAAGTGAAGTATCACCATGATGGTTTAGTTACTAAGGTGGGTGGGGGATTTCTGAAATATTTTTATGGGCTCAGGATAAGAGGTCTAAGCATTGTTACATATCTTATGGCATTAGGAATCAAGCAACATGTAATTATTTGGGAGAATTTAATTCACATATTTTTGTATCCAATGAAGAGAGTTTCACTTTGGTGCTTGAAAATTTAATGAGGCTTTGGATTCCATCACATCACACTGAAAGGGACAATTGTAATACATCATTTTTATATGATATAATGCATGGATATATGAATTAATCCATTATTTCCTACACAGATATATCTTATATTTAGTGAAAGAAGGGTGTATCATCATTTTAATAATTTTGGTTGGACCAATTATTGAGGATTTAAACATCAATATGTATCATTTATATACATTAATCATGACACACTTAGTTCTTGAAGAAAATTTCTCTTTTATAGATCTGACTCATATACAATGAAAATTGGAATATTTATCTTCAAAGGTAATTTACCATATCATCTGGGTGTATGATATATAATTAGCGTCAAATGTGATGGGATATAATGTTTCTAGATGACTTAACTTATGGGGGAGTATCTTCATAGTATTTTAGTATAATGAGGGTGATAGCTTAAACAAAGACCAAGCATTAGGGATAGTTATGATGATGATGCACCTATGGTTGGGCAGGAGAGAATATACTCAGGCTTCACTAGGTATCCTGAAAGATCCCAAATATTTTCTTATGTAGTTCTAATATAAAATGTTCCCTAAAGTGTTTTTGCTTGTGTGAAAGTAGGGGCATACATTTTTTAAATTTCTACATTGCATCTAGGTCCATGAAAAGGGGTTCGGGCATTACTACATATCTTGTATGGGCAAGAATAAAGCCACCCTTAATCCATGAAGAGTAAAGGTGATACCCTATAAAGAATTGTCTTGTATGAAATGGAAATTCAAAAAGGTGAATTATTATGTTGTATATTGTGGCTAGACCCACAGTTTTGAATACATGATTTACTATTTATCTCTTATGAATAAGAATCAAGCCACATGCAGTTCTTGTAATGAATGATTCCTTTCATATACCTAGATAGTATGCATGGAATGGGGGAAATTAAGTCTATAAGGCATTGGATAAATGTGTTCTAAAGAACAATATATGTATTGAGTTATAATGGTCTTTTCTAATTAGTTTAAAATAGTACAGATTATACTTTCACCTCATAATTTGATGTCAGGTGATAGGGATTGTGACTTTTTAGTTTAACGTCACAAGGTAAGGATGTTACCCATGACACTTCTTATCATTCAAATGGGTTATTGGTGAAATGGAATTTAAATTATTAATACTGAGACTTAGTTTAGGTTTCACAGGGGATTAATCTATATGTAACGTATAGGAACCTTACCTCTACTCTGGGTAAATTAATGACCCCCCATCTATGAGTGGAGGGTCTACTTCCGAGCCTAGGTAAGGTAATTTTGAAATTTTGATCTGAGAAGGGGGAAATTATTATTTTTAGAATTTTTTTTCAGGTTTAGAGTGGAAGGTCTATATGTCACTACATATCTATAAATATTGTGAGTCAATCCCTACATATATCTATGAAAATATCTCCCATATACTAATTTTTTTCTTATACAAGGGGAGATAATTTTATATTTTGGTCAATATCCAATCCTTTTGAACTCATATTGGACCGAATTAAAATATATGAAATTTAAATTCCTATAGATAATAATTCAATGATTTATTTATCAATGAATCCCAGGGCTATGTCATTAATAGTAAATCTCATACATCACAACATATCCCAAAATAATGGGAATCAATCCATACAGAGATCCTTAAATGATCTTATCTCTAAATTGATCATTTTCGAACATAGGACAATTTTTTTTAATGGAATGCGTGTTTGGTATGAGTATAGGGATCTATGTGTCACTATATATCCCATGAGGATGGGTATCAATCCACCCATAACTATTATCCAGGATGTTCCTTCCATAGATCAAGCTCATATATATGGGTATTTTCATATTGTTTGATTGAACCTTGATATTATTGTTAGCTAAGGGTCCCCTCTATAGATCTGGATATGACATGGGGGAGGGTCATTTACATGATATACACTATTATAGGGATAGAAAATTAATCCCAATAACAAATTTATGGATAAGGGTATACTCCACATATCCTTACAATGATCTGAATAACATGTCCTTAACAGATCCTGTCAGATGGCCCAATCATAGAAGTTTAAGGTCTTAATGGAGAGATAAAATGTTTAACAATTTAATGTCATGCGACCTGGACATAGGTGTTTTGTATTTTAGAATCATGTTTACAGGACTTAGGTGACCATTTGGTGATTATGAATTGTATTTATTAATAAATATTGTATTTGTGGGGGGGGGGAATGATGTGCTCCCAATCCATCTTGTCTAAGGATTAAACTTCATTGAAGTACAACTTATGTATGAAAAAAGGACATTCCCACTTAGGTTTCAGCTTTGGATGATTATTTTCTAGTATCACCATGGATATAAGTATAAATATGTACTCTTTTTAAACGAAGAGGTGGATGTAAACCTTTTTATTAAAGGCTTCTGTGATCCAATTATGATAGACTTTGAGGTTGTGTGATGTATGCAACCTCTTCTCTTCGATTCATTCTAACTCATCTATTATCTTATGTAACTATTCATATTTTACGTATTGAAAAAATATAAATTTAGAGTGAGGGATATTATTCCTCAATGGGTAGCATTGACTCTATTTTGTAGACATGATAATGTGGGTTAACTTGTGTGGCAATACGTATTTTGGTGTGGTGGTCCCGCAAAGCATGAAATATTTTTTGTTTATAATATTTTTTATCTTTTTCTATTATATTTTTAATTATATTTAGTTTTATTAAAACCTTTTATATTCTTAGGTTTATCTATTTGATAGCATAGTGGATGGTATGACTCGATGTTATACTAATGATATAGACTCTTCATCTCAAAAGAATATAAGTTTGTACCATTATCCATCAAGTATTTTATAAATGAAAACATATTTTAAATATATTGGAATTCATTATGTTGATAAAGTTTTTCATCTTGAATTCATTGATGGGTATATCCTTCACCCATCTGAAGAATAAGTCAGTTTAAATAAGGTTATACTTGAACTGTTTAGCTGTAGCAAGACAATATGGCCCATGACATCCATTCTCGACCAATTGCATTTAGCAGTATGTAATAAATATAAGGGTTAGTGGTTGGAATTTTGGTGTATTTGATACGCAAGACACTTATTGGTGTATTTCATGTAGTCTTGTATTATCGTTAGCTAGAAATAACCAATCCTCAAAAGTTTGTTTGAGATCCTATTTCTCTGCTATTGATTAATGAAAAAGCCTATATGGACATCCTACATCACAGTGATGGTATCTAATTTTGTGATCCATATAAGGAAGACTATATCAAATACCTATTTATATAGTGTTTTATGTTTATTTATCCAATCACAAAGGGTGAATTTTTATCCCAACATAGAGTCTATTATTTCTTATCTTGATATAATGGGAGGGTTCTATTATTGTGATAGCCCATTAGAGGGATCATCTATCCAATAATAGGATTCAATTATTCATTTCCTAGGTTTGTATTGATCTGATTGATTTAATCCATGTCACATATGATGACCCGGGAGACTACCCTTCAGTACTTGATGAGAATGATTGTCTCATCCAAGAATGTATTGGCTAAGACTAAGGCTATATTATCTAGATAATTATCATAGGAATTCAGTGAAAAGGGAAAGCGATTCATCATTGGTTCAAAATGGTTTCCCACCATTGGATCCCTCTCATACCTAATGGGGGGGTGGTCAAAAATTTTTTCTTTATAGACTATTTACCATTGTTTGGTTTGACCACAAGAATTGAGTCACATTTGAAATTGATATAAGTTATCTATAGATATAATGTTTTATATAGACCTTTAAAATGGTATTTATGTTCTACTAACTTATGGTTATAAACATAGAATAACAGGAAAGAGTATGTAGGAACCTCTTTATCCATGGAAACAAAGACAATCCCCGAACCAACTGGGTAAAACTTTGTTATTTCCATTCTTTTCAAGGTTGAGTTTCATGAAGCCCCATCAAAATACAAATCCCATGTTTGGGGAGTCTCATGAGTACACGAAAAATATTTTTCTAGGAGATCAGTGTTTACATGTATGATTTCTAGGACCAGATGCATTGTGATAAAATTGTCTATGACCATTTTCTTTTATTTCCTTCTACGATACCAATTTGATGTCTTGTTGTTGTAGGATGACCTATCATAAATAAGGATTCCTAGTGGTCATAAGAGAAAAAATAATATACATGAGAGAGTTAATGCAATATACCAAGTGGTATTTATGGTGTTGTAGCTAGTGTATAAACTTTTGTACTACAAAGATGAGTAAAATATAGTTCTTCTCAATATGAGAATATTTAGACTCAGGATATATAATATTTTTTCTAAGATAACTGATACTATTTTCATCTTATATATCATTTTTTAGAAAGAGGATAGTGCTAATTGATCACTCCATGAATGAAACATATTGGACCAATGGACCACCTACTACTAGTTGAATCAAAACTAGTAGATAAAATAGATATTTATTATGTTATTCAAAATAATCCTGGTAGTCTTCATCCCATCAGTTAGTGTCACAATTCCTCATCAACATTCTAAAGGGGAGTTATTTTATAGCTATTTTCTCTACCAAATTACTTTTATATGGGATTAATCCCTAGATCTCACTCAAATACTTATGGTTTTGAGGAGGAAGCACTTTGAGGATCACCATAGTCTTCTTTACATCAACCTCAGTACCATAGTGGTATACCACGAAGTTGAGGAAGTTCCTTGATGTTACCGAAAAATAAATATTTAGAGGGTTCATCTTGAATATGTTATATTATAATTTGATGAATGTTTTTTGAAGGTTGTCCAGGTGATCTATGAATTTCTAGGACATAAACCCATAGTTGTAAAAATAGAAATCTAGAATTATTCCTAATAAGTGTTTGAAGATATAATTCATGGCACATTGATAGGTGGTTCCATCATTCTTCAATCAAAAAGGCATGACCTAGTATCAGAATATCCCTTGGGTGCATTGAAGGTGGTGGATTTCTCATCTTCAGGGACCATCTTGATCTAATTATATATTGAGTACTCATCCATAAGGGAAATCAAATTTAAGCCTATGATTTTATTAATTATTTTTTATAAGATTATAATTGGTAAATCATCATTTGGAGGATATCAGTTGAGATCCCTAAAAATGATGCAGTCCCCAATCTTCCCATTAATTTTGTAATAAAGAAAATATAGGATAGAAATTTAAATTACTTTAGAGATTTAATGAATTTGGAAATTATAAAATTATTCACATAAGATTGAACTGTAGATGCTTGATAGGGGTACATTCTTTCCAATTCCTATTTTAAACCTCAATGATCATCAGGAAGTCTTAGGTGATGGTTAGTCACATTGGGGTCCAACCCTAGAATCTCTTTATAATTCTTGTAAAACACATAAAAATGTTTCTTAATGAATGAAATATACTTCTCTTTCTGTTCCCATGTCATAGAGGGGATAATAAATACATGTCATGGGCCCTATTTTTGTATCAATATTTACCAGCCTGACCTCATTTACAGTTTTAGAGAATCCTTACTCAAATGGTTGAGGGGAATCCTTGGGGAACTCTTCATTTCCTTCTATATCTATTTCGAAGGAAGTGTCCTCATGACTAGTAGATAACATGAGATCTTTTTTGTCCAATTTATGGGGTAACATTCTATCATAGGATTTATCACTGCAAGAATTTACAATATACTTATTTAAGAA
Source organism: Viscum album (assembly GCA_963277665.1). NCBI lineage: Eukaryota > Viridiplantae > Streptophyta > Magnoliopsida > Santalales > Viscaceae > Viscum > Viscum album. The sequence goes on along the minus strand of CAUJRU010001218.1, from coordinate 129,714 downwards.
TAAATTTAGCTTCTTTAATACATTTTCATTCACGCAATATCAGATTTCTAAAACCACGGTTTTGTCACTCGTTGCACGTTTAATTTAGAATTAATTTTACAATTGTAGAAAATTTATAAGTAAATTTGTTTAATTATTTGATTTGAATATCAAAATTATCTTACAGTAAATGTTTTAGATTTTTTCTAGTGTCTCAATTTATGATGAATAGTGAAAATACGAAATTTTAATTAAAATATTCATTTTCATTTAAATTATTTAAAATATTAAATAATATTTTGAATTAGTTTTAAAGTAACATTAATAAAATTATATATCAATTAATCCATGTTATGAAATTTTAATGAATTTTATATTGAATATTTATATGAATACTTTGAAATATTTTTACAATTTCTCTTTAAAAACATGATTCTCGTTATATCTATGAGATTAATTTTAAATTAAAATTTTACACTCATGGGAATTTAATTTATAAAAATGGATTCCTTTTTTGGAATCAGCATCATTTATAGTTTATAATAAGGTCAACTTATTTTTTTTACTGAATTGAATAGTGAAAACATTATATATTAATTATTGTGGTTTAGGTAAAAATGGATTTACTAAGGGGTTAATCAATAAAGATATGGGTTGAAATGGTATAAAAATTTATCCAACACACATTTTATGGAAATATATATACTCTTAGAGATTTATTAAGTATTTTTATGTTTTTTGGGGACACTTTTCTAGGAAGGTGACCTGTATAATATGTAAAATAAAAAAGGAACCTTTATATTTATTAATATCTATAAAGTATTGGGATAGAGACAAAAAAAATAATTTTAGTTAAAAATATTATTCTGAAATATAAATGATTTTTTATTGGGGAAATTAATTTTAATTTTTTATAGATGAGATAATTACTTTAAAAACATAAGTAACACCTAAGCGGTAATTTTTTAGTTAATAAATAAATAAATTTTATTATAATAAAATCATTAAAAGTGATGTAAGTTGACTGAATTATTGTGTACCATATATTTTTTTTGATGAAAATATCATGTTAAAAAGTTATGAACATAATATATTTTAATTACATCATTACATTAATATTTTTTAAATTCAAATTAAATGAATAATGAAAAAATTGATATTAAAGTTATTTTATAATATATTATATTTTATTATATGATTTAAATTTTTTAAAAACTCTATATTATTAAAAAAGATTCAAAAATATTTTCCATTCATTGAAAAAATTATCTATTATAAAGAATATACTAACCCCTAATAAGTAAAAACTCAATTAGTGCAGTTCAGGTTAATGTAGTGTTTTTGCACGTTACATTAACTTATGTTAAAATCAATTTCCAACAGACATAAAATATAAATTTTATAAATTAGATAAAATGTTTATATTAATTGGACTAATTTTATATAATTATTTTCATTTTATTTTTGAATGAGTTATAAATTAACTTTGTTAAAAACACTAATTATTGTAGTGAAAAATCAAAATAATAAAAGTAAAGAAACATACAATTTAAAGAAAAAAGGATTAAATATTTTGCTTAATTTTATAGTGGGGGAGTGTATCTATCATCTCATCCCTAAAAACCTTAAATTTTGAATTTTTATCCACATGAGGTAAGAGATACCTCTAAATAGAGAATACTCTTTGGTATTTTAAAAAATGCAACCCCTTCTTAACTATAAAAAGCTACTCACTATTCTATATACTTCACACCATAAAACCTATTTGGTTCGCCCAAGACCTACAAAAATCACTTCAAAAATTACCTCCCGTTATCCTAGAAGCCTTATTTTGGTTATAAATGTAACCTAGTAATTCTTCAGTGAAAACCCAAGGATGATACACGAAGAAGATGTAATATTCTTTAACGAGCGTCATTATTTTATTTCTCTGTAAAACTCGTTAAATTAGTATTAAAGCATGATGACATAATAAAATTAGTATATTACATATAATGGGATGTTTTTATAATAATTAAATGACCTAAAACAACCTCCACTTCAATCAAGTGGGATACAAAATCATCGTGTGTGAGTGAGAAGGACTATCGCCTCGTAAACTGATGTCATTCGTTCTTCCATTAGTAAATTTTATGGTTGGGTATGATGAGGTATATAAATTATATATATCTATATAGTCACTATATCATATATATATATATATATATATCCTTTTAATTTCCATTCCATAGGGGATACAACAATGTCTCTTGTGTGTACGGTGGATAACCACCTTACAAAGCTATGTGAATCTTCTTTCACTAACGCATTACATGAATGGTGATAAAAATAATGTTAATGATTATATATGAAATAAATGAAATAATTATAATATTCAATACATATTTATCATCATGTATATATAATATATCATTTTATTTATTACCTTTTCACTTAGTTAATGATTATAACACCATTCGTCAGTTTGTGGACCATCGCCTTCCTGAAGTAATGTGACTCTCTTTTCATCAACAAAACACATTGATAATATATATAAGTATAAAATATGGAATTTAGGATATTATGATCATTCTGGAAATATAAAACATTACATACAACATTTCCATAATTATCATTTAAAAATGGAAATATTACCCATGCATACGTATGACCCACCATCTACATGATCATAACATCCATAATTTTACATAACAATATTTCATGTTTGGTTTTAAAAGTACAATTGATGTAAAACTATGAAAATTAGATACATATTATTGTTCTTTAAATTATGTATCTTTTCAATAAGTGAAATAACAAGTTATTTAGTGATAAAACATGCATATGAAAACAAGGAAATGAACACCCAAAACAATGAAAATAATGAAATATTATTAATGATATGGTTATAAGATGATGTAAAAGAATAATATATGATATTTTAAATTAAATTATTTTTCTGGTAAAAACTAATAACATTTTTAAAAACATTATATTGGAGGTTAAATCACCTTAAACCAAAGGAAATATTGAGGTAATGGATTTCATTTCAATTTACATTCTATTGAGACTTATTTGTTACTATACACCAATTCACTTTTATGTAGTGTATATACTAACCCTTTTACATTAATATCATTACTCATTCATACATCATGGTAGTTTAAATTTCAATTTAAATTATTAAATTCAATGGGATTTGAATTGAAAATTTTCAAATTGTAAAATTTAGTGAACACGCTCACTTTCTTTTATGATTGTTAACTTTCTCTTGAAACAATAAATTTCTTATATTAATTTTTTTTAGATATTAAATTTATATTAAATATACATATTCCTTCATTATGAATATTATTTTTTCCTAAACCATATAAATTTTTTAACATGTGGTGATTACTTATAATTTTATTTGATTAACTTGGGAGATATTAGTAAATTTATGTCCTTTACTCAATACATATATTTGTTGATATGAAATATTGATTCATGAATAAAATAAATTATTAAATATATGAGAAATGTTTTGGACCTAAGTTTATGGTTGTGGACCAATATTATAAATCCACTCAATGCATTGTTAGGTCTCATGAGACAAATCATTTGGCCAAATTAAACAAGTTTCTACCGGAAATTTAAATTCCTTGTTAAAAGTCTTGAGAGCGGAGAAATCATGTGCTTGATAGGTGACAATAAATAATTAAGGGTTTCATTCATTAAAAATTTAAATATTATTATTCAATATATTCTTAATAATGATATTATATTTGTATTCGTTTCCATCTGTTTTTATTGTATAAATGGCATGAGTTTTTAGCTATTACCTTTCCATGTTTATTATGCCAAATATATTAATGAAATAAAGCTATTTAAATGGAATGTGTGTTCATTTATTTTCCATGATATATTGATTATTATTTATTAGTTCATAATTACTTCCATTTTACATAACCCTTATAGAGAATTTGAGCTCACCCTTATGTTGTTTCATTTCCACAGGTTATAAAGATGGATCCTTTAAAAGAGTTTCCAAGAATGTTGTTAAATTTATTTTTTAATTTACTATGTTTTATTTTCTATTACCATGTAAAACAGAAATAATGTATGTATATGGTTCTCTAAAACTACTAAATTGTTTTTACCTTCAGGATTTGATGCATAGTTACTAAGGAAATGTAATAAAGTAGTCACTAGCTCCAGGCTACTAGGGCCAGGGTTGATACAGTCGGTACTAGAGCATGTTTAGTAGAATCCTTGGGAACAAAAATAAGGAATAAATATTGTAGGGGAAACAAACTTATTATATACTTTGAGGGTAGTGTAGAAGAACATATATATGTTTTATTAAGGAATAAATTATGTGTGTTTTCCTAGAAATACATCCCAATTTTGATACTAAAAGTTGATGTAGTTATGGACCAGATGTACATAGGGGTAAAAAATATGAAAAGGGTGCATTGGGATTAACCCAATAATTACCTAGTGTGTGACAACATGCCTTAAAACACACCTAGTTTGATAGTATTATGGAATTTTCTTAACATAATTCTCATTTTCATTACAAACCATTATGAAGTATTTGAAAATAATGATGTCACCAAAGAAATCTGGTTTATTATTATGAGATCATCTATGAATATGTTTTCAATTGTTTTAAGTATTTTAGTAGTTTTGCGATCACTTAAAATGTTTCATAATGATATTATCTAATATAATTTGTGGAATTTTTTTAAATGGTTAATAGTAGAAGTAATGGGAACTATATCAATGCATGCAATCCAATGAGTAAGAATGATGATTTCATTGACAGGATTACAAAATATTTCAAATGAAACTAATCTCTGAAGCATTCTCATTATGTTAGAAGATAATATATTGTTATAAAATGATTGAAAAATAATTAAATATGTATTATGGATTTTAAGGAATTAAGATAATAAGAGAAATACCTAAAAAACATAGAAAAATGGAATAATAGAATGATGTATTTTCCCACATGTCAAAATTATGGATGAAGAAACCTTGGTAAATTCATAATAGGATAATGATTTTTCTTCAAGTGTGGAGAAAAAATCTAGAATGCTCAATATTTCTTGGGACAAAAGGAAATTTTCAATTTTCAGTGACTCAACTATAAGGAGACGTGGAACTATAAAAATTAATTCCCCAACCATCAAGTGAATATACCTCCGAATAAGCTAAGAGATTATGGTCAATATTATTCTACTCATAAAAAAAAAGTGGAATTATTAATGTGATCAGGTATTTGTATCCATGAAATATGTTTTAAAACTAGTTTTTATGATATTATGGTTTTAATAATTATAAAATGTAAATGGATTATATTTTAGTACTATTTCATAAAGGTCTTGAAAGTATATATTGATTGGTAATAAGAAAAATGATTTGATGGAAAGATTAAATTCTGGAAAAACATGTGATTGAGGGAAAGATAACCAATACTATGTTCATGATGTTGAGATAGTGATACTAGGATGAATTAATGATTGATATGTATAAAGTATGTCAGATAGTGTTGAATACTTTGGAATTAGTTAATGAATTGTTGAAAAATTGGTTTATGCTACTATTGCTGGGTTAATAAAATTTTTTGATTTAAGGAATATATCTAATAATATATATTTTATATAAGGAATAATGGCTAATAAATTTTTTAAATTGATTTTTTATTGGGATTATATTTAATACAATGTTTCAAAAAATATATATGGTGAAGTAAGTGACTTGTTTGGTATGGGAATGTTAAGAGATACTTCGGGTTTTTGGGGGGATTATTGGTAAGTTCATTTTGGAAATTCAGTGAAATTATTTCTAATGGTTTTTGATCTTGATCTTTTGTAGGGTTCTTAAGGTTTACCATTTATGAAATAGTTTAAGTGAAATTTTTATAAGGCATTAAATATTATTTTAGTACTTCAACATATAATAATTTTTTCATATTAGATAACTTGTACAAAACATATTTTTGTAGAAAATAGATTGATACATAAAAAAATAATTATTACAATTTTATGGATCTTAAGATATCTTAAATTTCAATTTTCGTGCTTTAGACATTAAAAAATTTATTTTTTGATATTAATTTCTTTGATTAAGTGATGAATTTGAAATGTTTCATGGCACAACCAAAAGATGACATTGTGCTTATGAAATTGAATAGAATAAGGTAAGTATATCTTCTCACGAAATTATATAAACTTTAGCAAAAGGATATTGAAATGAAATTTTATCTTATTAACATCATTTATGATGATATAAATGTCCCTTTTCACACCTATTTGGTTTATGATTTTATGGTCATTAATATTCTCTGCACCAACCACTTTATTCTGTTCAATGAACACTATCACTCTCCATTAATCATTAGGTTTTAGAATTCTCTTCCTTATCCCTGATTTCATTTACCACATTATTTATCTTACTTAGAAACCTATTTTGTATATCAGTACATATTACCATTGCACTTCCCTTTGTATATCACTTTCTATCTCATTTAGAGGATATTTTATTAAAACATTTACAATGTAGTTTTTTCCAACATTGGTATTTTAAAATGTCAAACACTTGATTAGTGAGATAAAGTTTACATTGAAATCAAGTAAATTATTTAATTTGGATACAATGAAACACCCATATAATTTATATCATATTTATTTTAGAACAAATTTAATTTCATTGATAGATTTTAATGCAAATAACACTTGGTTTAAACAAAACACGATTTAGTAATTATTTGCACACTTATTTTAGAATTAAGTTTTAACACTTTTAGAAAACTTATATAAACAAATAACCGTAATATTTTAAATCAAAATATTAAAATTATATTACGCTGAATTTTTGAGATTTTTTTGAAAGGTTTCATTTTTTATGAATAGTGAAAAATATTGAATTATAATTGAAAACAGAATTTTTTTTAAATTAATAATAATGTTAAATTATATATTGTATTTTTATTAAAGTAAATTTTTTAAAATTATATAAAAATTAATCAAATTTAGGTCATTATAATCAATTTCATTATTGAATACTGATATAAAAACTTTGTAAACTTATGAACATTTTCACTTCTAAAACTTTCTTTCTCATCGCATCTGAGATAATATTTTTAAATTAAAAAGGTTACAATTATGTTAATTGAATTTAGAAAAATCAATTCCATATTTTTAATTTGAATAATTAATAATTTATAGTAAGGTCTTTGAATTTTTTACCGAAATGAATAGTGAATATAGTAAAAATTAATTGTTGTATTTAAGGTAAATATATATTTGATGGGGTGGCTAAATAAAGAAGATAATGCTTAAAATAACCTATTTTTTCTATAATCTATTTTCTACACATATTTTAACCCCTTATGGTTTTATTCACGATTATTATGAGTTTTTGGTAAACTTTTCAAAGAAATTGACCTATATAATAAGTGAAGTACATAAAATGAAAAAATGAACCTTTCTTTCTTTTAATATCAATAATGAATTATGATAGAGAAAAAACAAAATATCATCGGTTATAAATATAATCGTTATTTAGAAACCATTTTTTATCATGATAAGTCATTTTAATTTTTTTGAAATGAGATAATTTCCATAAATTCTTAATATATCCAAAAACAGTAATTATTTTGTTAATAATTAAAATAAATTTTACTAAAAATATTTAAAGTGAATCAAATTGGATTAATTATTATGTTCCAATAATTTTTTGATAAACATAACTTGTTAAATAGGTTTGAACATAATAGATTCTAATTACATCATTGTGTTGGTTTTTTTTTTTTGATTTCATATTAAAAGAATAGTGTCCAAATTGGCATTAATGTTATTTTATAATATATGATATTTTATTAAATGTTTTAAAATTAAAAAAACCCTTCTTCTAATATTTTATTTTTATATGTTAATAAATATAAAATATGGTCTATACATTGACCAGTTTTCTTTTATCATTAATACATTGAACAATAAATAGTAAAAACTATGTTAGCGCGGTAAAGATTAAAGCGGTGGGTTTTCACATTACATTAACTTATGTTAAAATTAACATAAAAAAAAAGGAAAATTTTTATATATTATATATCATATTTAGAATAAGTTGGTCAAAATTATCTAATAATTCTCATTTTCTTTTAGGCTTAATGTATAAATTACCCAGGTTAAAAATACTAGTCACCATAGTGAAAACCCAAAATGGTATAAGTAATTAATTTTGAATGTTAAGGGAAAAATGTTTAAAACGTGCGTTTAATTGTGTGTTAGAGGTGTGAATCAAAAATTTCATCCCCCAATAACTTTAATTATCAGTTGTTGATCCAATTTTGGTAAGAGAGACCTCTCAATAGTGAATAAATTTGGGTATTTCTGAAAATGCCACTCCTCCACAACTACAAAATACAACCCTATCTCCTCTCATATTCACACAGAAAAACCATCTTCTTTCAAAAAAATTCCATCCTAGTAATGTTACAAAATTTCCTCCTCTCATCATTGAATCCTTATTTTGGGAAAAATGGTATCCTAGTATGGCATTAGTACAAAACCAAATTAAATACCTGAAAAATAGGTAATGTTTTTCAAATAGCATCTTTATTTTATTTATTTCTCTATATCCTTAAATTATTATTAAAACATGATGATATAATAATATTTTTATATTAAAAATACGGGTATGTATTTTTAATAAGACAATGACCTACAAAGACCTCCACCTCCATCATATGGGTTATGAAATGAAACACCTCTCCCCTACCTCATTGGCTTGAGGAGGCGGTGAGGGCTACTTGGCCTTAATCGACGTTCCCAAGACGCCAAGGCTGGAAACAAATGCTGATGGATTCAAGATCAAATTGTGGAATGATTTTCCCTTACGAAAAAACCAACCAAACCATCCATTAACCACCACTATATGATGCATGTCAATAAAAAATTCCAACAAAAATTCCCAAGAGACAACCAAATTGCACCACAGTACAACCCAAAACCAATTCAACCAGACTTGTCTACACCACATCAGAGTACAAGCGGAAACCAACAACCAACTCTACGAGCCATGACAACCCCACAGCTTCATACCATGCTCTAAGCTCGAAGATCCACCAAGACATCACGATGAACCACTATAGGAGGGAGATGCCTTATATTTTCCCACGTCACGGTACACAACATTTGCAAAGACACCAACATGTCAAAGCAGGGGGTGAGTACTAAAACTCAGTAGGATTTCCCCTAATAACTTCCCCACACATGCCACTAGGATAAGATCGTTTTCACATTTATATAAATCAATTTAATTAAAATAATCACAAGTGAAACCATTTCCATAAGCCAAACATGCCCTTACCAAGCTATCACACCCAAACCAAGAAACCATGGGAAAGCCAACCCATCATGAAACAATCCATTTCATCATTTACACACTAGCACAACAAGTTACAACTTTCAAAGAAATGCACAACAAACAACCAAACGGTGGGAGTTCCACACAACCCGTTAACCCATGCACACAAAAATAACCAAAACGATGGGACTTCCACCCAACCCGTTCACCCATTCACCACTAGTGGTACTTCCCGACCACTACCATATGGTGGTTCTTCCGACCACTATCCATCATCTATTATAGTGATACTTTCCACCCACTTCCACACAACATTTCAACCAATCACAACCAATTATATAACCCATCATGGTCACAAAAACATGTAATCAACCAATTCCATTACAAATCAATCCACTTCAATAAATCGCTCATTTAGTGAAAATAATTATCCATGCCAAACCAAATTTCAATAAAATAACCAATTTATTTAAAACCCTTTTCCATCAATCATTTTCTCAAATCAACCATAGCATTCCATTTTAATATCCACAACCAAAAATCATTTCCCCATAAAACCCCCTTTTCCCCCAAAAATCCCCAAATGGATTTCCAACCACCTTCGTATAACAAATCAAAATTAATTTTAATCACAAATATTAATTGTAAAAAAATAACAAATAGTTCTAACCATGTGGAGTTGAGAGAGAAGCCACCTACCTTTATGGTTCTCGAGAAATCGACCCACGAACAACCACCCCACAAATCTATTGAACACACCACAAAAACCTCTCTAGATCCCCATACCTAACATTAAAAAGCCTTAAAATAATAATCCAAGGAAACCACAACACTAGATCTAGACACAACAAGTGTTGATCTAGAAATCCAAGAAAGAGGGAAGAGTTGATCTAGAGGAAAACACAACGAAACCATGAGAGAAGAATTACCCAGGAGCTATCACCTTAAAAACCCCAAGAACCCTCTTCAAAATGCTTCCAAAATGAGAGGGAATTATCCTCAACCCCATGATAACTAAATAACCCAAGTGAGCCACGAGTGGGAGGAACTTTAGAGTGAAATAGGTTAAGCCCGAGGGAGCCTGAAACTTATAACCCTAATTTTAAGTGGTCTCACAGTTAGCCCACATGGTTTGACAGATTATGTGTTAACCGTGTGCACTCTACTACCTCGAGAGCAAGGGTCCGCAAGTTTCCTCGCATGGTTTGGAAAATAGTACGCTGAGTGTGCGAAGCCTACTGTCTCCCCTACACAGTTTCCTAGAGAACCCGCACAGTTTCCACTAACCGTGCTCAAACCGTGCACCCATTTTAAAGCCTCCAAACTCATCCAAAACCATTCCAAACTCTCCCAAACTCTTCAAAACTCATCCCATGCAATTTAAACACAAAAAAATGCATAAACAAAGTCCACATACCTCCAACCGGGGGTACTAAATTCTCCCAACCATTGGACTTTCCGACCTCAGATGGTAGTGAACCCGCCCTTTACCGAAAGAGCTCAGGACACTACTCGACCATTTACTTCTCCTGCTCCCATGTATCATCTTGAATATGACCTTGTTGCCACGAAACCTGAACTAAACAGATGCTTTTATGATGTAAGCCTTTCTCTTGCCTATCAACAACCCGCACTGGAATGTGCACTAACGAAGCATCGATTTTTAGCTCAACATGATCCCATCGAATCACATGGTAATGATCTGGCTGATACGTTTTCAACTGCGACACATGAAACACATTGCGCACTACACTGAACCTAGGTGGAGAATCCAAATGATAAGCCACCACACCAAACCACTCTAGAATCTCAAAAGGCCCAATATACCTTAGAGAAAACATTCCCTACATCCCAAACTGGCGATGTCCCAACCTAAGAGTGATCCTCAAAAAAACATGATTACCCACCTTGAACGACAACATCCATCAACAATGATCCACATACAATTTATGATGACTCTTAGCCATCCCCATTCCCTTTCTGATCAACTTGATCTTCTCCGTAGTCTCCTAGACAAGGCTCGGTCCAACCATCGAGGACTCACCAGTTTCCACCCAACATAGTGGAGAATGACATGGCCTCCCATACAACGCTTCAAATGAAGCCATCTGTATGGATGCCTAATAATTGTTATTGTATGAAAGCTCTACCAATGATAAGTTATCCTTCCATGAGCCACCAAAATCCATGACACAAGCTGCAACATATCCTCTAGAGTTTGTATCATCCTCTCGGATTGACCATCTGTCCGAGGGTGATACATTGTACTCATGGTCAACTTAGATCCAAGGGTTTGCTGTAAGGATTTCCAAAAACGAAATGTAATCCTCATATCTCTCTTGGAAACGATCGAAACTGGAACATCATTCCTCTTTACCACCTCTCGGATATAGATTTTGGAAAGATCCTCCACCGTATGAGATTCATAAATCGTGATGAAATGGGCCAAATTCGTTAGCCGATCCACTATCACCCAAATGGAATCGTGCTTTCTGACCATTACGGGGAGACTTGTGACAAAATCCATCGCTATTTACTACCACTTCCAATCATGGATTGGTAAAGACTAAAACATTCCTACTAGCCTCGGATGTTCTTCCTTGACCTACTAACAAGTCAAGCATCTCAAAACAAACTCATCCACTCTTATTTTAATTCCAGCCCACCAGAACTGCATTTTCAATGCTTTATACATTTTCTAAATTCCAGGATGAACAACCCAGTTGGAATGATGATACGCCCTAAGAATATCCTTCTTACAAGCAACTGGTACAGCACTACTGGAAAGTTGGATTTTCCTAAAACATGTATACTAAAGGTTTTGTAGAACCATTGGTATAAGTGTTTTTTACCAATAGTTTGTAAAACTAGTGGAAAATCATGGTTTTGTGAAGGCTTTAAAAACTTTTTGAAGAATCCATTGGGAATGGAAAAATGTTTGCTCCCTTTACCAATGGTATGTAGCAAACCATTGGTAAAGGTCATTTTTATCAATTCTTTTTACAAACCATTGGGAAAAGTCATGATTTCCCAACGGTTTTTAAAAACCATTGGGAAAGTTCTCTTCAAATAATCACAATTCTAGAAGCCCCCACAGCATAGCACAGAACTCGTTTCCCCCAATTTCTAGAAGCCCTGGTGCGCTGGTGAACCCTAACCCAAGTTCTCCCATACGATCGGCTGCAACTCCCCCATCTAGGTTAAACTCTTTATGCCTCATCCCAAATAAAATCATAGAAGCCATCTTCCTTCGATTTCTATATTTATTGTAATATCTAGAAAGATCACGTCATTTTCTCCAATTTTATGGATTTTGGAAAATTTTATGATTTAAAATATTTTATATTGAATCAATGACTAATACATTATTGGTAGATGTTGGTGACTAGGGTTCACTTCGGTTTCATATATCATTTGTGTAACGATCCAAATCTGCAGCCACTCAACTGGAGCCCCATACCTAATTTTCCACATGACTATAAGCACGTTTCACCAAATTTCAGAGGCTGTCGACTAGCAGCGAGGGCCTTGGTGAGTCATTAGGAAAACTATTCCCTCATTTGGTAAGGTATACAAAGAAATGGAAATAACAAACAATAGCAGAAGCAGTGAACAACATACAATAACTGAAACTAAACAGCGGAAGCAATGCATAATTAAATAATGATGAAAATGATGCAGCAGGTACAAGTATCTAAGGAAAGTAGCAAACACAACAACGTGTTGAAATACAAATGAGAAAAAAGTACTAAAAGTAAACAGAAACTCCAGCAACATCACAATCCTAGGCTCAGTTCTATTCTCTCCAGCTCTAACCAGCAATCATTTACCTGAAGTAGAAGGGCCACAATCCCTATCCACACCTGCAACCATATAACCTACTTGGGCCTAAAATCAAGACCCAAACAGGGTTTGAGACTAATCCCAGTAGGCAATCATCAAAAGATCTATTCCCTACTTGTAGTGAGAATTATAGAAAAAGTAAATGAAATAAATGCAGCAGAGAAACAGGAGTACACTAAGTAAACAATCCTAAAAATATCCACTCACATTTATTTATTAATTTAATTTAGTCTTTTATTTATCACCCAAGCAATCTAGAAATATTTCTATATTCCCAAAGCATAGCAAGTAACACAAAATTTATCTCAACAGAATACCTAACTACAAGCAGTACGAAACACAAGCTTGTACTTTGGCTTGGTGGACTCATCCGAACCAACCAAAAAATATTCACACTGACTCTCTAGGTGGAAAATATTGGCAGACCCCTATAGTCAAGTAATCATAAAAAGGCACAGACACTCTGGTAAGCACTCACCGTCAATTTCCTTGTGGTCTTGCAATAATTGGTATAGACTCTATGAGGAAGCACTTAACTCTAATTCACCCTTATAGTCTCGATACGTAACTGAGGACACTCTGAGGAACCACAAAGTCCATTTCCTATAGGTCCTACGAATGATACTAATTTATAATAGACTCTCTAGGGAAGCCCTTAATCGCCAATCCCCTCTTTAGTATACCGCACGAGGTTCACACATCCCTGAGCAATCTATTCGTGCATAATATACTATCAGCAGCCCTAAGTATATTAAAAACTACATGGATAATAGCTAAAATTCATCAAAAGCATATAAACAACAAGAAATACATGCAATAAATTATCTCATGGCAGGCAATCAATGAAACAAGGTATGCTCATAGGCAACCTAAGCCAAATGGTGGTAAACAACCAAAACAAGGGAAACACCTATGGGGTGATCCTCAAACATGAAAAAAAGAAATAATTAATCATCTAATAACATCAAGAAAACAAGAAATATAAGGCAGATAATAAATACAGGTTCAAAACCCTAACTCGAGATACCCGATACATGGGAATCCGTCACTTTTTGCACAAAAACTCAAAGACATTCAACAAAGGGAAACAAACCACCTATTTCGATCCTAGGAGAATGATATACATGATCCTCGACCTATGAATAGGCCTAAAACAATGAAGATCTACAAAAACACCTAAAACATTCAACCATAGATAACTCTCACAAGATAAGGAATTGGGAAACGTAGCCAAGGAAGAACCAAGAACTCACCAATGCGATTCTATTGCAACTGAAGGCATTTGATTCAGATAACTGGTGACGAATCAGTGGCTTGGTGAAGATTCGGCCTCCTCGGACACTCTGGACATAATTAGGTGAAGAATAAGATGGAAATATGGATTAAACGTGACCCTGATCCGTTTAATGAAAAAAAATTACACGAAGTATACTTCTTGAGTACACAACTTGAACTCGCCTTTTCTATACACCGCATTAAGCAGCCTCCACATCACCCATACACACCATGTGTGTGGCCCAGACACGTCCAGCATACGACCTCGCATGGAAACAAAGTACACAACGTGTTCTTAGAAATTTCCCAAATTCTCCTCTTTTTCCCAAAAACGACCAGAAAAGGTAAAACAAACCTGAAAAGAAGATCCCGGTTCTTACAAACTTTCCCCCTTAGAGAAATTATTCCCTGAATTTCCCAAACAAGGGGGAGAAGAAGAAACCCTGAACAAATCTGGCCACTGTGATCGCATTTCAGGATCCCTCTCCCAAGTCTCGTCTTGCACACGTCTGTGCTGCCATAGCACCCATACTAGAGGGACAGATCGACCACGGAGTACCTTTGCACTATGATCAATAATCTTGATAGGATTATCCTCAAACGATGCATCCTATCCCATATCAGCCTCCTTGACATGAATGACACGAGACAAGTCTGAGAAATAACATCGAATATGAGAAACATGGAAGATGTCGTACATATCCTGGTACCTCTGAGGTAACTGCAACCTATAAGCAACCAGCATGAATCTCTCCAGAATCTCAAACGGCCCAGTGTAACTCGGTGAAATCTTTCCCTGTCTCTTGATCCTCTTGTGTCCCATCCTCAGGGTAACACAAAAGAAAACCTGATCTCCAACTATGAACTCCTGGGGTCGTGTCCGCTGATCAACATAATATTTCTAACGAGACTGTGTAGTATCCATATTTTTCCAAATCAACTCCACCTATTATGTGGTATCCTGAACAAGACGAGGTCCCAGCATAGCTGCCTCTCCTTCCACCAGCAAAAAGAAGGGTGATCGACATGGAATACCATACAAAGCCTCGTAAGGTGCCATCTGAATAGTTTTTTGAAAACTATTATTATAGGAATACTCTACTAGAGGTATATGTTTCTCCCAAGAACCTCCAAAATCAAGGATTCATGCTCGTAGCATGTCCTCTAGTACCTGTATCTTGCACTCTGACTGGCCATCTATCTGAGGATGGTAAGCTATACTCAGAAGTACATGTGTACCCAAAGCCCTCTGTTTCCCTTTACAGAAATGCAATGTAAAGCAGGCGTCCCTATCTGAAACGATAGTACTCCGAACCCCATTCAAGCGTAAAATCTCATGGATGTGAAACCGTCCAAGATCATCGACACCAAAGGTGTCCTTAATTGGCAAGAAGTGAGCAAGATTCATGATCCTATCAATGAAAAACCATACTGCGTCATTCCCTCGAGGTAATCTCAGTAACCCTATCCTAATGTCCATCGCGACATCATTCCACTTCCACTCACGAATGGGTAGCTTCTGTAAAATATCTACTGGTCGTTGGTGCTCTGCCTTCACCTGATGAAATGTGGAACATCTCATGACAAAACCAGAAACATATCTCTTCATACCTGGCCACCAATACTGGCGGTGTAAATCACAATACATCTTGGTGATACCATGATGAATTTCCCAATCTGAGGAATGGAAGTCTTGCATCTGCTCCTCGCATATATCTACTGGCACCCATACCCATACCTAGAAATGCATAATCTCATCCTCACCTATGGTCCATCTAAGAAGAGGGACCCCTCCTAACACGCTTTCCTGTAGGACTAGTCCTTCGAAGTCTGATAACTGTCTCATTCGAACTCGGTCAAAAATGGTAGAGGTAATAACTACAGAAAAAAGAAATTTCTTCCCTTGTCTGTCATGTACCTCCAAATGCATCTCAGAGAATAGAGCCATAAGCTGCCACTCGCTGTTGGCCTCCTGAACTGCCTGTATCTGTGTCCCCCTACTCAGTACGTCTGCCACAGTGTTGCCTTTCCCAAGTGTATAAGAAAGCTCTAAATCGAAAGACTGTAGGTACTCAACCCACCTACGCTGTCTCAAATTCATGTTACACTGCGTGAAGATATACTTGAGGCTCTTGTGGTCAGTATATACCACAAAATTCTCTCTAAGAAGATAATGTATCCAACAACGCAAAGCATGAATAACTGTAGCCAACTCCAGGTCGTAAGTAGGATAGTTCCTCCCATGTGGCCTCAACTAACGATATCCTTATGCAATAACACGATCCTCTTTCATAATCACTGCTCGAAGACCGATGCCAGACGCATCATAGAAAACTGTATAACTCTTTCCCATCTCCAGTAAAACTAGAATTGGTGCTAAAGTAAATCTCCCCTTAAGCTCTTGATAGGATGAATCACAGGCTTCTGACAAAACATACATCACCCCCTTCTTATTCAAGATCTTCAGTGGTGCTGCTAAGCGTGATATGTCCTGTATAAACAACCTATAGTAACCAGACAGTCCTAAGAAACTTCGTACCTCAAAGACATTCTTCGGCTTCTCCCAGGTTAGTACTGCTCTCACCTTCTCTGGGTCGACTGATACTCCTGTCTCTAAGATGACATGACCTAGGAAGGGAATCTCATCCATCCAAAAGTGTCACTTTGAGAGTTTATAATATAACAGAGGCTCACTCAGTGTACTCAAAATGATATCAAGATGGGTAACATGGTCGTGTCGAGTGTGAGAGTACACCAAGATATTGTCCACAAAAACCACCATGAAAGAATCCAAGTAAGTATGGAAAACTCTGTTCATCAGTTCCATGAAAAATGATGGTGCTTTCATGAGACCGAACGGCATAACCAAATACTCGTGGACACCATACCAACTCCGGAAGGCTGTACGAGGTATATCAGATGGTCTGACATGCAACTGATGGTAGCCGGATCTCAAGCCGATCTTTGAGAACACTCTGGATCCTCGAAGCTGATCAAAGATATCATCTATCCGTGTAAATGGATATCGGTTATTGACAGTCTACTGGTTTAGCTTCCTATAATCCCCACAAATTCGTAAAGTACCATCCGCCTTCTTTGCAAATAGAATGGGAGAACCCCAAGGAGAAGTACTAGGTCGGATGAAACCCCTTGCCTGTAACTCCGCCAACTACATATTAAGCTCCTAAAACTCAGGTGTATCCATCCTATAAGGATGAATGGACACCAGTACCTCTAATGGCACAAACTCAATAGAAAAGTCTACCTCTTGCTTTAGAGGAAAACCTGAAAAGTCTTTTGGAAAGACATTTGGAAAGCGATTAACCACTAGAGAAAAATCAATCTGAGGAGTCCCTTGGTCATCAATATATAAGCTAGAAATCTAGGCCGTAACACCGCCCAACACATGATGCTCTGGTCCCGCTCTTCTCTCCAGGACATCCTATTCACCCTTGTGAAGAAAAGATCTTCCCTCCAGTGATGTAAAACTCACCCTACGGTGATAGAAATCAACAAAGGCCTGGAAGGGAACTAACCAGTCCATCCCGAGAATGAAATCATAGCCTATAATTTCCAAAACACAGAGACTCCATGAAAAACGACACCCACCAACATCAAGGGGGAAGTCTAAGCACTAACGCACTCTAGCAGTTCTAATTCCGAAGGGAGTGTTTAGCATCATTATATCCCCATAAGTATAAATAGTAAGTCTAAGGATTTCCACAGTATGAACAAAAATAATGTTATGAGAAGCTCCTATATCGAAAAGTGATGAGGATAAAACTGAGTGTACTAAAATCGTACCTCGAATTGTGGAGGGTCCAAGATCCTACTCCTGATGAATCTGCTCTACCGCAAAAGTATAGAATGCACCACGACCCTATGTAGCAAACTAAGATCACTGAGCTGACCCTCCCGGCGCCTGACCATTGCATCCACGGCCTCTACCCTGGCCTAAATGACCTGAAATGTCCAGCCCCCAGTCTGCTGTGAAACTGGTAATCCTGCTCCAGTACGCGGAGTCGAAACGAATCCTCTTTTAGTACCTATTGGAAGAAGAACCTTGCAGAAATGCTGTAGATGACCCATCTTGCCGCATGATCAGCACTCCACTAGGTCTCTCGGGAACCAGGGCTTCTTATGCCCATTTTTCCCACACTGATATCACAACACTTGGTTTCCCAAAGGATGATATCATCTACCAGAAGGAATGCCTTGCTTACATGATCCACCTCTTGTAGAATCTCGGTGGTGCTTCTTGCCATCTACCTGAAAGGATTCTTCCCTGGAAGCTGAACCGCTTGGGTCCACAACTCCAATCTCCCTCAGGTTTCTATCTATGATATGTTCCTGGTTTCCTATCAGAGTAATAGAATTCTACTAGAAGATGTTCACCTGCGATCTGATGTCTAGTCTGAAGCCTTCCTCAAACTTCCTCGCAAAAAATAGCCCGTCATTCCCCAGAACGGGAGTGAAACATTGTAACTCTGTGAAGCGAGAGGAATAATCCATAACTGTGATAGTACCATGCTGAAGGTTCATGATTTCTATGGATATGTCATCCCTCAGCAGTGTTGGGTAGAAGTAGTCATAATACATACACTGGAACTCATCCCAAGAAATAGCCTGTTGGCACCCTGCCTGTGAAACCACATCCCACCATCTCTTGGTAGAATCTCACAGCATATAAGTCCCGAGATTCACTATCCTCTTCAGAGGAATCTACAAGTGCTCAAAGATGGATATCATGGCTTCTAGCCATGACTACTCAGCCTGTGGTCCTCCTTACCCTGTGAACGTGGGAGGATGCTGCTGCTGAAAAACCCATGATTGCTCTGCCATATATGGGGAAGGATGCTGAGCTCCCTGGAAGGTCTACATGAATCACATTAAATCCTCTCTGAACTGAGAATTAGTACCAGTGTCAGGAATCACTGCAGGTTCCATGTCTGGAACAATAGGGGGAACTACTGGTAGTCCCTGGTCTGTCGTATCAGGTGTACAGTCACTGTCTGGTTCCTGACGTGCAATGGAAGGACGTCTTGGTTCCATAGCTCGGAAAAGTCAAAAGAAAACCTTTTTTAATAACAAACATAGTTGCAACATAATAGAGTAAAACAGAATAGGAGGGAAATCCATAAAATTCTGGAAAAACATGACTACACGGCGTGTTTTCCCAAAATTTTACCATGGGCATGTACCTTGGCAATACATGGCAGTGTAGGCTACCCAGCTACATGGCATGTTCTCACACTACATAGCATGTACTAACCCTTTTTCTCCCTAACCAATCATTTCTACATGGCTAGGAACACAGTCTGTCCCAGCGGAAAACTACATGGTGTGTTTTTCCACTACACGACATGTCCTTACTATTTTCCCCCTATCCCTGTCGTTAGTCACATTGACTGGTACATGGACCACTACTACACGGCGGGTCAACATGGTACATGGTGTGTTTCCCTACAAATTTTCTCAAACCATGTATTCAGCTACACGGTGTGGTCACACGGATCCCCTATGACAAAACTACAGGGCATGTTCAAAGGAGACACAACGTGTACTAGACATGCCTTACCTGGCCCGTGTTGTTAGTGACACGGCCTGTCACACGACCGACCATACACTGCGTGTTCCAAATAGATACGAAGTGTACTTGAAGGAATCCCCCATCCTGTGTTGTTCGTGGCATGGCTAGATACCCAAGTCATACTACACGACATGTAAAATAGTACATTGTGTGTTCCTACAAGAACTTTCACAACCCCGTGTCCTCCACACAATCAATGACATGGATAAAAACTACAGGGCTTGTATTCATGATGTACACGCCGTGTATTTTGTGTTTTTCAAGACAGTAGCCTCAGAACTGCACCGGATCCAAGAAAAAATAGAAAAACAAGAGTTGATGTGCCAAATTCTGATCCATGGGGGCCCATAGTCCCCGCGAATCAATGTTGGGCATTATAACAATGGATATAACAAGTAAATAGTATAAACAACTCACGACGCACCAAATTACGATCCTCGATGGACCATAACACCTCTAAGAACAAAGTTTGGCGTTCATGATGAAGAAGATCTAAACAAATGATACCCTATCAACATGGAGGGTATTCTATCACAGCAACTATCACAATAGAATGCATTGTCTATCAAAATTTCTATCACAACAGCATGAAAATTCTAATGCAACGTAGATGGCATGGTAAAATGCATGACATGTGATTTTCTAACAAGTACCTATATGATGCATGAGATGGAATACTCTCATCTCATCGGGTTGCAAAAAAATTGAACCACAAACATATAAACAGTAACAACACAACACAAGTACACCATCCAACGGTGAAATCAATTAGACTGTAACATTTGAAAAACTCGAAAATTGCAACAGTCAAAGTAATCTAGCTTTTTCCCTATACACAGGTTCTAGAACTACTGGGAAAAACTATTTACCATTTACCTATTTCATCCTATCCTTATCAAATGTCACTAAACAGTAAGTCAATAGCAAAGGAAAGAACTCCTGTGATACCACTTTGTAACGACCCAAATCTGGAGCCACTCAACTGGTTCTCCATACCCGGTTCGCCACATGACCTCTAGCGTGTTTCCACAAACGCCAGAGGCTACTGACTAGCAGCAAGGACCTTGGTGAGTCATTGTTGAAACTATGACTTCATTTGGTAAGGTATATAAAGAAAAGGAAATAACATAACAATACCAGAAGCAGTAAAAAACATACAATAACTGAAACTAAATAGTGGCAGCAATGTATAATATAATAATGATGAAAATGATGCAGCTGGTACAAGTATCTAAGGAAAGAAGAAAACATAACAATGTGCTGAAATACAACTCAGAACAAAGTACTAATAGTAAACAGCAACTCCAGCAGCATCGCAAGCCTAGGATCAGTCCTATTCTCTCCAGCTCAAACCAGCATTCATGTACCTGAAGTAGAAGGGCCATAATCCCTATCCACACCTGCAACCATATAACCTATTTCGGCCGAAAAGTAGGATCTAAATAGGGTGTGATACTAATCCCAGTAGGCAATCACCACAAGATCTGTGCCCTACAATCAAAGATCAATATAGAAAAAGTAAATGAAATAAATGCTACCAATAAATAGGAGTTTACTAAGTAAAAAATCCTACAAATCTCCATTGACATTTATTTATTAATTTAATTCAGTAATTTAATTATCCCCAAAGGAATTTGGAAACAGCTCTATATTCCCAAAGCATTGCAATTAACACAACAGGTATCTCAGCAGACTACCTAACTACAAGCAGTACAAAACACAAGCTTGTTCTTTGTCTTGCTGGACTCGTCACAACCAACCATACAACATTCACACTGACTCTCTGGGTGGTACATACTAGCATAACCCTATAGTCAAGTAATCATACAAAGGCACACACACACTGGGAATCACTCACCGTCAATTCCCATGTGGTCTTGCAATGACAGGTATAGACTCTCTGAGGAAGCACTTATGTCTAATTACCCCTATAGTTTCGATATGTAACTAAGGAAACTCTGAGGAAGCACAATGTAAAATTCCTATAGGTCATTCGAATGATACTAATTTATAATAGACTCTCTAGGGAATCCATTAATCATCAATTCCCTCTTTAGTCTACCGCACCCGGTTCACACAGTCCTGAGTAGTCTAGACGTGCATAATCGACTATCAGCAGCACTATGTAAGTTCAACAAGCACTTGGATAATGACTAAAATGCATCAAAATCATATAAATAGCAAGAAATACATGCAATCAATTATCTCAAGGCAGGAAATAAATGCAACAAGGTATGCCTCATAGGCAACCCAATCCAAATGGTAGTAAACAACCAAAACAAGGGAAACACCCATGGGGTGATCCTCAAACATGCTAACAAGAAATAATTAATAATCTAATAACCTCAAAGAAAACAAGAAATCAAAGGCAGATAATAAATAAAGGTTCAAAACCATAATCCGAGATACTTGATAAATGGGAATCTGACACTTTTTTCCCAAAAACTCAAAGACATTCAATGTAAGGAAACAAACCACCTACCTCAATCCTATGAGATCTATATACTTGAACCTTGGCATGTGAATAGGCCTAAAACGGAGAAGATCTACAAAAACTTCTAAACCATTCAACCTTGGATAACTCTCATAAGGGAAGGAATCACGAATTGTGGCCAAAGAAGAACCAAGAACTCACTACTGTGATCCTATTGCAGCCAATGACGTTCGATTCAGATAACTAGTGACAGATCAGTGGCTCAGAGAGGATTAGGCCTCCTCAGATTTTCTTGACATAATTGGCCAAAGAAGAAGATGGAAATAAGGATTAGACGCAACCCCGGTCCTTTAAATGAAAAAAAACAAAACTACACAGTGTGTACTTATTGAGTACACAGCATGTACTCACCTTTTCTGTACACTGCCTTAAGTGGCCTCCACATCACCCCTACACACCGTGTGTGTGGCCTAGACACGACCAGCACACGACCTCACATAGAAACAAAGTACACAACTTGTACTTATAAAGTACACGACAAGTACATAGAAAATTTCCATATTCTTCTCTTTTCAAAAAAACGACCAGAAAAGGAAAAACATACCTGAAAAAAAGATCTGGGTTCTTACAATTTTTAACTAAACATACGAAATATGACCACTTTTATGGTGATTCCACCAATGAATGGTGGAATTTTCCTAGGATCATGGAACTTCCTCTTCTTTTGTTCTATAGAGTTTTTAGTGTTGGTTTTAAATGTATTTTATTTTCTTATGGATTTATAGTGATTATGTATTGGGTTCCTTTGGTCATGAATTTTGGGTCAATTATTCTTAAGTTCTTATTAGAGATCATTTTATTCCTAAAGCTTGCCTAATTGTTTTGTAGGTGGTGTCGACTCACTGAGTGACTATTTGGTTATGTTTTTATGATGCCAACATTCAATTTTTTTTAAATAATGAAAAATATTTATATTTTAATTATATAAATGAGTGGTTTTTAAATATATTTTTACAAAATAGTTAAATGATTTCTAAGTGGTTTATTTGGAACTGAACAAAGACAGATCCCATTTTTATTGTATATAAAAATCCCATTAATCATATTTATACTTAGTGAATGCTTTATAATTTTTGATCCATGCTTGAGCATTACCACTAATATCCCATAGCTTAATACCATTTTTACATTGTGTACTTATCATTAGATTTTTTAATGAGTTCACTTATTCCATCATTATTGTCTTCCAAGGATGTCTTAGAAATATAATAGCCACTTTAATGTTTTTCCTTGCTTAAATAATGTAATGTATTCCTAGAAAAGTCAATTAATGTTTACATTCTAGTAAACCATGTTGATGACCTTCATGAATGTATGATCTCATAGGTGGGTGTGGTGAATATGGATATAATTTTAAATATATGTATTGAATTTTGTATTTATCTTCTAGGGATGAAAATTCTACAGTTGGGGGTTTTTCAAGCGATATATAGCAATGTTTTAAACCCCTGCTATATATGCCTAATGGTTGTTTAGTAGTGGTTTCATCCACCACTATTTAAGGTCAATATTTGTCTACCATATTTTGTTTCAAAAGTTGTTTTCCCTGAAAAAAAATGTTGAGGATATAATGGCGGTTCAAACCACTACTATATCCATTCCATTTTTGGTAGGTGAAACCGTCCCTAAAACCAAAAACGCCACTAAAAAACATTCTGTGGGGATTCCCCATCCCCTGGAAATCCCCCCAACACTTGGACACCCCCGACACCCCTGGATACCCCCGACCCCCTGGACAGACCCTCCATCCCTATGGATAGCCTGCCCACCACACTGGATAACCCATGCCCCCCTTGACAGCCCCCAACCATTGTTGACATCCCACCCACCCCAGCCCCAAACACCCTCCCACCACCCCTCTGACACCCCCACCCCCCTAGACGCCCCCATCCCTGGAAAGCCCCCCACCCACCACCTTGACACCCTCGACCCCACTGGAAAGCACCGGCACCCCCGTGGACAGCACGACCACCCCCCATTGACAACCCAACCACCCCCCGTGGACAGCCCGCCCACCCATCCGGATAGCCCAACCACACCCTGGACACCCTAGACCCCCAGGATAGCCTCCCCACCCCCATGGGAAGCCTTCCCACCCCCTGGACACCCCTAGACAGCCCCACCCACCACCTGGACACCCTGCTCACCTCCTTGGACAGCCGGCTCATCCCTTGGACTCCCCCTACACCCCTGGATAGCCTGACCACCCCTGTGGATATCCCACCCACCTGGACACCCCGACCCCCCCTAGACAACCCCCCCACCCCTGGACACCTCTGACCCCCCAGATGACCCCACCACCCCCTGGATACCCCACACCCCCTGGACACCCCGCACCCCCCTTGGACAGCCCCGCCACTCCCCTGATCCTCATCCTACTCCTCATTCTGATCTCCATAATGAAGTTAATGTATAAAACTCATGTACTCCCAACAATACCCCTAAGGTTTATGTATTCCTTGATCTACTTTGAATATATTAATAGGAAATCCTTGAATATAGGCTTTAGAAATTCTCTATCTTATATTCTTATATACCCTGTATTTTTTTTTGTATTTCATAATATGATTCTCATACAGTGTAATGTGTCAGTTATTCTTTTATTTAAAGTAAAAAATTGTCATTTACGTAATTATTTTTCTGATTGAACTTCAATATTATTGAATATCATTTAAATGAATTATTTAAATTTTTTTACCGAATAGATTGAAGTTGGATGTACGAAACTGATCGGAGTTCAACTGATTTTCAAAATATTTTTAACAGCCTTCTAGATTTTCCATTTGACAAGGCTTTAAATAGTGGTCACATACACTGCCCATGTTCTAATTGTGTTGGAAGACCTTGGCTGAGTCGTGAGGCAGTTAGCTATCATATCACTAAATATTGTTTCCAAAAAAACTATTTTGTGTGGTATCACAATGGAGAGAAAATCGAATCTCAAATTGTTGATGATCCAAATGATATGACGGAATTGGAGAGTTTGATATATGATCGGTTACCATTTATTCAGCATCATGAGAAGGTAAGGATGTCCAGCCAACAAGATTTCGATACAAGCACGCATGATGAGTCCAATGAAAATGATGATGTTGATAGGGTGAAAAAATTGAATGATGCTGCGATGACTCCAGTATACTGACAATGTGGTAAAATGAAAAATTTGGAATTTTTAATCCGATTGATTCATGGGAAAACTATGTATGGGATTTCAAATACTACAATTGATTACATTCTTACCTTCTTGAATGAATTACTTCTAGATGATGCAGATATTCTATTGAAACCACTATATGGCATGAAAGTTAGTTAATGAACATGGATTCTCAAACAAAATTCATGCTTGCTCGAATGATTGCAACTTATTTTGGGCGGAAACTGCTTAAAGAAATGATTTTATCAAATGTGGAACCTCCATATGGAAGCCAAAATATGACGGAAGACCATCTCATGTGCCACAAAAATTAATGTGGCAATTTCCATTGAACCCCCAGATTACAGATCCTTTTCATGTACAATGAAATATCAGTAAAATTACGATGGCATGACACCGAGAGAAAAAAGAATAATGAAGTGTTGTTTTACCCTGTAGATGGATTTTCATGGTAGATATTTGATGCTCGATATCCTAAATTTTCATCTAACATGCGTAATGTGAGACTGGATAATTCATGTGATGTTTTTAATCCATTTGGGCAGATTTTTACCTCTCACAACACATTGCCGGTTTTCATACACATTTATAACCTTCTCCCATGGTTGTGTATGAAAAAGCCTTACACTTTCTTGATTATACATATATATGGCCCTTCTGATCCATGAAATGATATAGATGTATACATGAAACCATTAATAAAAGAGTTGAAACTTCATTGGGATGTGGGTGTGCCCACATATGATGCATGTTCGAAAGACATATTTCAGATGTGTGTAGCGCTTATGTGGATTATCAATGATTTTCCTGCTTATGCAATGATGTCTGGATGGAGCACCAAAGTAAAATTTTCATATCTTCTTCGTATGAAGAATAATCAATCGAGAAGAATGAAATATAGTCGTAGTTTTAGTTTTATGGGACATCGACGATTCTTTCTAATGAACCATCCATATAGAAAATATCTTTGATGATTTGAAAATACCATGGAGACAGATGATCTACCTCAGTGTATGTCTGGAACTGATGTGCTTAATGAATTGAAAGATTTTATTTATTCATCTGGGAAGGGTGTAATGAAATATAGAAAGAGAAAAATGTTTCCAATGATACCTGTTACAATTGGAAGAAGAAGAGTATATTTTTTGAGTTTTCGTATTGGTCAACCAACTTGTTACGTCATTTCTTAGACTTAATTCACATTGAAAAGAATATATGTTAAATGTTGCTTTTGATTCTTCAAAATTTCAAGGGGAAGACAAAATTTGATTCACGATCTCAGTGTAGCTTGGTAGATTGGGGGATCAGACTAGAATTGCATTTTGTCTATATCAGTGAAAATAAAGGGCAAGATCCATGTGCTTCTTATGTGATGACACCTGATGAAAAAAATAAATTTCTGGATGTGCTAGAGACTATTAAAGTTTCTGATGGATATTCAGGCAATATATCAAAACGAGTCAACAGAGAGGAGTTGAATTTTAAATCTTCTAAGACTCATGATTATGACGTCCTTTTTCATGAGTTTATTCCAATAGCAATCTGTCATCTCTTGTCCAATAATATAAGAGTCTTAGTTATTTGGTTTTTCTATTTGTTTAGAGAACTTTGTGCTAAGAGGTTTCCCAAATCCTTCTTGCAAAAACTGTTGGCAGAGACACCATTAATCTTGTGTGAGTTAGAGAAAATATTCCCTCCATCATTTTTTACATTCTTGTTGCATTTGACTGTCCATCTAGCAACCGAAATACTTTTTGGACGACCTGTTTCATTCTGTTGGATGTATCCAATTGAAATAAACATGTGCACATTGAAATCATATGTTCAGAAAAGGAATTATCCTGAAGGTTCTATTATGAATGGTAACATTCATCAAGAAGGTATGGATTTCTTCTCAATGTATATGTCTGATATTACTACGATAATAAAAATACCCATGAGAAATAAAAAATAATATTATGGGAAAATTGAACCCAGTTTTCCATCACATCCTCAGACAGGAGGAATTCCAGGATCATATACATTGACGACATTAAGCCTTGAAGAGAGAGAGATGGCACATCACACAATGTTGTTCAATAGTTATTTTTTGATGAGTATATCAAGTAAGTAAATTGTACATGTATCTCTTATCTTATCTCTTGTAATTTTAAATATTTGTTAAACTATTATTATTTTAATCTACAGGGAATATAGTGAATTGATATATAGAAAGCATCATTCTTTATCTTTGAGAAAGAAAGAGACTTTGAATAGCAAAGGGTTTTCTTCTTGGTTGAAATTGAAGGTAAAAATATTTCTTTAATAACTAAATATAAATAATATTTAATTAAGTTTACTATTTTTTTATATTTCAGATGTCGATTTTTCCTGCAGACTCTGTTTCTGAGGAAATAAGGGCTTCAGCTTTTGGACCTAATACAGTGGTTCACGCTTGTAAATCTTTTGTGATCAATGGATATAAATTTATTATCACTGAACAAGAAAGAAACATGAGAACACAACATGATGGTTTTATGTTAACTAACACAACAGACTGTTATGCTAGTTCATTGTATAATAGACCTCGTTCTGAAAATGTATCATATTATGGAGTTGTGGAGAAAATAATAATTTTGGATTATTACTCACATGGTCGAGTCACAATGATGAAATTTCAATGCTTTGATTCAATGGCGAGGCAAGGCACCATTATTGATGATTGTGGATTTCAAATTATTGACATGACTCCCACTCATTCCACTGATGAACCATATGTATTGGCATCAATGGTGAAACATGTTTTTTATGTTAAAGGTCATCGTCATCCTAAATTCGGTATAATTATTGAATAATATCCCAAACATGTTTTTGATGATGGTAATGATGAAGTTGACACTATCCATACTACAATTGGAAGAAATCTATTTATTACTTATGATGACTCTAATAGGTCAATTTTCAAAGTTGATAGTGAACCCAGAGTTGTGGTGGAGAATATATAGAATCATATAGTCATGTTCTCACCTACATGTTTCACCTACATCATTTAGAGTGTGTATCCTAGTACTTACCTTTAAACCACTATAAATCTTTTATTTCTCTATGTTTTTTTATCAGAATGGTTTCTCTATATTTTGTTTTCTGGGTTACACATTAGTTATCTATTTATAATTACTTCCATATTTGTTTTCATTCCAGGAAATGAAACCCATTGAAAAGAGGTAGAGGAATAAGATGACAGAAAATAATCATTTCATGACACAAATGGGCATTCCTCCGCTCATCCCTATAGTGAGTATTTTATTTCAAATATATATATTTCATGAACTTATAATATCATGTGATTACTTTTGTGTTAAACATTTTTTAGGATCCACCCTCTGGACTAGAGATATCCGACGAGGAGCCTAATATTACTCACATTACAGAGGATATTGGTAGGAGGGGGGTGTCAAAGTTAGATGACCATCCAGTGGTCCCAGTACTGAATCCGGTGGTACGAGGGCTCATGGTGAGAGGGTTAGACGATCCACTGGTCATACCCTATTGGATTATTCCCCTACCACATACGTATCTTCTACACCCCATTTTTATCCTCGTGTGCCTTTAGGGACAAATAGGATATTTAGGCCTCTGATGTTTGCACTACCAGTTGGCCAGACATCTGTGTCGTCATCTTTTTCTTCTTGTTCATTATCTTTGGGCTATTATATTCCACCTTCTTCGACTCCTTCTCTGACACAGTATGTGGATGAAGAGCGTACCCTGAAGGACACCCCACCTGTATAGGATATTCGTTTAGCTTCTGCACATCCAGTGACGCCCATTGATCTGACTACCACAGTATTATTTATATAACTCTAACAAGTTTTTATATCAAAATTTATTTTTATTATAACTTGTAATGATATTTTTTCTTTAATAACAGATTCATCTACTGATAGGAGGTGGGGGAGGGGGCATACTCTCTTGCGTGCGGTATGGAACCACCAGAAATAGTAGATGGTTGAATACAATGATAATGGACTGATGATTGATAAATCTGGGTAGTAATGTCGGGTTTTTTTGGTGACTCTAGTCAAATACTACGACATCATAATGGTCATCCCTCTATCTTGGAGACATCTGCCTCCCAAATTCAAGGATAATGCGTGGTCACAAATATGGCTTAAAAATCTATTGGATTTAATGTAGTATTTTCTTATTTATATGAATTAATCAATTGGGTGTCAGCTTCGGTATAACTTCCCTGATGGCGAAGGTACACAACTGGTGCATTTAGAGGAGCTAGGAGAGCATTAGAGAGCTTATAAGCATGAGCTGTATTTTGGCTGGTGTGATAGAGCAGGCACAGAGTTTGAGACATTACCTATCGTGGATGACTACCTGATATAGCAATATCTCCAAATGATTACCTAATGGGGGACTGTCAAATTTAAGGTATTAATCCCATTTTTGGTATTTAAATGAAAGTTTTAATATTTTTCATTAATATTATCTAACTTATTATTAAGCATTATTTTTTAATCATTTGAAAAAAAAACAAAGAAAACATTGATTCAAAGCAATAACTCCACACTTTGGGGTGCACGACTATGTCAGATCATGAGAGGCAGCTGGTACGATATAGTTGTTTATAATATTTCATTAGGACTTTCCCTTTTTATTATTTCTACTTAAATTATGTGATTTATTGAATATTTAATATATGATTATACTTGCACTTTATATTGTTTCAATGACGTTACTGAATCACGAATTAAATATTGAAGTTCATATCCCTTGAGAAAAATTGTTTTGCTTGAGTAGAAGGAAAAAAGATATAACTTCGTTTAAAGAACCGGCATAAGAAAAGATTGTATGTTTTAATTTGTTTATTCCAATGTTTAAGATCTATTTTTAAATTTAATAATATATTAATATTTTTAACAGTCTTATTAATAGGCCCTTGATGCCCCGGAGCCTGACAATTTTGAGCCACATGATCATTTATATCAGGTTTTGGGAGATGAGCACTCTGGTCGAGTAGGCTGCCAACCTGGTAAGAATATAGTCTCGATGAGGTATTGGTCCTCTCCAGGTATCCATTCTAGTACCACCGAGATGGAACATGTCAAGTAGCATGCATGAAATTCTGATAAAAGGGTCATAGAGTTGGAAGAACATGTTCAAATGAGTGAAAAAGAATTTATGAAACTGATGAAAGTTTTATCTTCATCACTTCCACCAAAGGCCAGCACGACTTGTAAGACATTTATGTCATCGATGGGAGCATTATCCGACTCACCAGGTGGATGTTCTAGTGGTGGTCGA
The DNA here is from genome assembly GCA_963277665.1 of Viscum album. Taxonomy (NCBI): domain Eukaryota; kingdom Viridiplantae; phylum Streptophyta; class Magnoliopsida; order Santalales; family Viscaceae; genus Viscum; species Viscum album. The sequence goes on along the minus strand of CAUJRU010001218.1, from coordinate 98,751 downwards.
GATGATAACGTTCTGGGAGATGACTAGGATACGGAAGAGGATGAGGGCGAGGATGAGGATGAGGACGAGGGTGAGGATGGGGCGGAGGGCGAGGATGGGGCCGAGGGCGAGGATGGGGCCGACGATGAGCATGGGGAAAATGAAAAGGATTACGATGAGGACATAGATGGAGGAGAGGATGAGGTTGATGATGACAATGGTGATGGTGATGGTGATCAGGGGTAGATTGATCCATTACATATTTGAATTCTGTATAACTCTTTATTTTTTAACCTATTTTTTCACTCTAGTGTGGATATTTTAGAATTCAGTATCACTCTTTATTTTTTACAAAATATGGAAGCCTAATGATGTTATAATGTTTTGGAGGTGAGTGATAATATATGATATTTTATGGGTTATTGTGAGGATTTTCTTTACATTTAATTTATTGGTTTATAAAACATAAGTTGGTGTTGCATATATTATGTAATTGGAATTGGTAAAGTAAAATGCTGGTCTTGGATTTCTGTGTTGGTTATTTGGATGGTATTCTCTATCAAAATTTGGTATATATCTATTGACTATGGTCATATTTTCTAATTGACTAATGTATTTATTAAACTGACCATGAAATACACATTTCACACAATACAAAAGCACCACCAAAATCACAGATAGACACTACACACCACAAGACACCCATGGGAGACACCCCTTCAGGAAGAGTCCCTCTCATATCCTCTTTAATTTAAGAATGATTTATGTTGAATTTACCATCCTTCTTAATTCTGATTAATTATATTGAATTGCATATCTTTAATTTAAGACGTCGCGGTCACTCCGCGGTAATTCCGTGAGTTGGACCTACATTCGGAAAGCCCCCTAGAAAGCCCCCCACCATCCTCCCTGGACCCTAGACAGCCTCGAAACAGCCCCACAGATAACCCCACAACCCTCCTCCATGGACCTTGGATCCCAATCTAATCTCTCTTAAAATGGATACGCTTTTAAGTAAAATCTACTAGAAAATGGAAAACCAACCAAACACATTAGGATAGTCTTGATACTTTAAGAAATGGATCTATGGGTCATTTGTGATGTGTACGAGTCACCCCCGCCTCAATATGAGGCCCGGTGTGTCCAGTACTACTCAAAGTGTCAGTATTTTGTTTCAAATGGATACACATTTAAGTAAAAACCACCAGTATATGGAAAACCGACCAAACAAATTTGCATTGTGTTGATACTTTAGGAAAATGATACATGGTTCATTTGTGAGATGTACCAGTCAACATCATATCAATATGAGGTTTGGTGTGGCCGACACCACTCAAAGTGTCTCTTTTTTTTTTCAAAATGACATCATTTTAAGTGAATACAACAACTGACATACGGAAAACCGACCAAATACATTTAGATTCTATTGAAACATTAGGAAAACGATACATGGGTCATATGTGACGTGTATGAGTCAACCCCACCTCAATCCGAGGGTCGGTGTGGCCGACACCACTCAAAGTGTCTCTCTTTTGTTTGAAATGGACAAGATTTTAAGTGAAAACAACAACTAGCATACTTAAAACAAACCAAACGCATTCAGATTGTGTTTATATTTTAGGAAAACGATCCATGGGTCATTTGTGATGTGTATGAGTCAACCCTGCCTCAATCCGAGGCGTGTGTGGCTATCACCACTCAATGTGTCTCTCTTTTGTTTCAAAAAGACATCATTTTAATTGAATACAACAAATGAAAATATGGAAAACCAACAAAAGAAATTCAAATTCTATTGAAACTTTAGGAAAAAGATTCATGAGTCGTATGTGATGTGTACGAGTCAACCCCGCCTCAATCCGAGGCACAGTGTGGCCAGTATCACTCGAAGTGTCTCGCTTTTATTTGAAATGGATAAGATTTTAAGTGAAATCAACAACTAGAATATAGAAAATAGACCAAATGAATTCGGATTCTATTGAAACATTAAGACAATGATCCATGGATCATATGTGACGTGAACGAGTAAACTCTGCCTCAATCCTAGGGCCAGTGTGTCCGGTACCACTCAATGTTTCTAGCTTTTATTTAAAATGGATACCCTTTTAAGTAAAAATAGACGATAGATGGAAAACCAACCAAATGCAATCATATTGTGTTGATACGTTTGTAAAATGATACATGGGTCAATTTTCAAGTTTACGTGTCAACCCCACCTCAATCCGAGGAGTGGTGTAGCCGTCACCACTCAAAGTGTCTCACTTTTATTTGAAATGGACATGATTTTTGTGGAAACAACAACTGGAATACTGGAAACTGACAAAACGCATTCGGATTTTGTTGAAACTTTAGGAAAATGATCCTTGTGTCATATGTGACATGTACGAGTCAACCCCACCTCAATCCAAGTTCTGTTGTGGTCGGTACCACTCAAAGTGTCTTTCTTTTATTTAAAATGGATACACTTTTAAGTAAAAACAACCGACATATGGAAAACCGACCAAATGAATTCAGATTGTGTTGATAGTTTTGGAAAACTATCCATGGGTCATTTTTGATGTGGATGAGTCAACTCCACCTCAATCCGAGGGCCAGTGTGGCTATCACCACTCGAAATGTCTCACTTTTATTTGAAATGGACATGATTTTAAGTGAAAACATCAACTGACATACATAAAACCGACCAAACGCATTCAGATTATGTTGATACTACAATAAAATTATCCAAGGGTCATTGTTGACATGTATGAGTCAACCTCACCTCAATCCAAGGCATGGCGTGGCCGACAACACTCTAAGTGTCTCACTTTTCATTGAAATGGACAACATTTTAAGTGAAAACAACAACTGGCATATAGAAAATAAACCAAACACATTAAGATTCTGTTTATACATTAGGATAAGGATCACTAGTTCATTTGTGACTTGTACGACTCAACCCTACCTCAATCCAAGGTCCAGTGTGGCCGGTACCACTCAAAATGTCATTATTTTGTTTAAAATGGATTCGATTTTAAGTAAATGCAATAGGTATATGGAAAACAGAGAAAATGCATTCTGATTGAGTTGATACTTTAGGAAAATGATACATGGGTCATTTTTGATGTGTAAGAGTCAACCTTGCCTCAGTCCAAGGTGCGGTGTAGCTGACACCACTCAAAATGTCTCTCTTTTGTTTCAAAAGAACATCATTTTAAGTGAATACAACAACTGACATACGGAAAACTGACCAATGGAATTCGGATTCTATTTAAACATTAGGAAAACGATACATGGGTCATATGTGATGTGTAAGAGTCAACCCCACCTCAATCCGAGGGTCAGTGTGGCCGGCACCACTCAAAGTGTTTCTCTTTTTTATGAAATGGACAAGATTATAAGTGAAAACAACAACTAGAATACTTAAAACCAACCAAACACATTTTTATTATGTTGATATTTTAATAAAACTATCCATGATTCATTAGTGACGTATAAGGGTCAACCCCGCCTCAATCAGGGGTGCGGTGTGGCCGGCACCACTAAACTGTTCACTATTTTTTTTTAAAGGACATCATTTTAAGTGAATACAACAACTGAAAATATGGAAAACCAACCAAAGGCAATAAAATTATGGTGAAACATTAGGAAAAATATTCAAGGGTCATATTTGAGGTGTACAAGTCATCCCTGCCTCAATCCAAGGCACGGTGTGGCCGGTATCACTCGAAGTGCCTCACTTTTATTTGAAATGGACGGGATTTTAAGTGAAAACAACAACTAACATACGGAAAAGAAGCCAAATGCATTCTTATTGTGTTGATACTGCAAAACAATGATCCATGGGTCATTTGTGATGTGTATGAGTCAACATCGCTTCAATTTGAGGCACAGTGTGTCCGACACCACTCTAAGTGTCTCACTTTTATTTGAAATGGACAGGATTTTATGTGAAAACAACAACTGGCATACGGAAAACCCAACAAGCGCATTCGGATTCTGTGGAATCTTTAGTACAATTATCCATGGGTCATATGTGACTTTTATGAGTCAAACCGGCCTCAATCCGAGGGTCGGTGTGGCCGGGTACCACTCAAAGTGAATTTCTATTGTTTAAAATTGATACATTTTTAAATAAAACCTACCGAAATATAGAAAACTGCCCAAATTTATTCATATAGTGTTGACACTTTATGAAAAAGATACATGGGTCATTTATGATGTGTACGAGTCATCCCCGCCTCAATCAAAGGTGTGGTGTGACCGACACCACTCAAAGTGTGTCTCTTTTGTTTAAAAAGGACATCATGTTATGTGAATACAACAACTAACATACGAAAAACCGACCAAAGGCATTCATATTCTATTGAAACATTAGGAGAACGATTCATGTGTCATATGTGATGTGTACAAGTAAACCCCACCTCAATCCGAGGGCCATTGCAGCTGGCACCACTCAAATCATTTCTCTCTTGTTTGAAAAATGACATGAATTTAAGTGAAAACAACAACTAGCATACTTAAAACCAACCAAACACATTCATATTGTGTTGATATTTTAGGACAATGATCCATGGATAATTTTTGACATGTACAAGTTAACCCCTCCTCAATCCAAGGTGCGGTGTGGCCAACATCACTCCAAATGTCTCTCTTTTCTTTAAAACAGACTTCATTTTAAGTGAAAACAACAACTGACATACAGAAAACTGACCAAATGCATTCATATTCTATTGAAACTTTATGAAAACAATCTATGGGTTATTTTTTATGTGTACGTGTCAACCCCACCTCAATCTGAGGCACGGTGTGGCCGAAACCACTCAAATTGTCTCACTTTCGTTAAAATGGACAACATTTTAAGTGAAAAAAACAACTGACATATGGAAAATGGACCAACGCATTTGGATTTTTTTGATACTTTAGGAAAAGTATCCATGGTTCATTTGTGACGTGTGCGAGTCAACCCTGCCTCAATCCGAGGAATGGTGTGGTCGTCACCACTCAAAGTGTCTTTTTTTATTTTAAATGGATACGCTTTTAAGTAAAAACAACCGGTATATGGAAAACATACCAAATGCATTAATATTGTGTTCATACATTATGAAAACGATTCATGGGTCATTTGTGACATGTATGAGTCAACCCCACCTCAATCCAAGGCATGGTGTAGCTAGAACCACTCAAAGTGTCTCTATTTTGTTTCGAAAGGACAACATTTTAAGTGAATACAACATCAGAAATTTAAACTCATCAAGGATAGTTGCAAACTCTTTTTCATGAGTTGGATAGTTTCACTCATGGGGTCATAAGTGACGAGACTTTTATGAAAATACCTTTTCACTATATATTATAAAAAATACAATGTCAATGCAAAATGTATCACAAATCATTACATACCCAAATCTGGGATTAGAAAAAAAAATTGGGATTTGAGCCAATTTCAAACACTTATTCAACTCTCATAAGTATTTCTTAGACTAGTCTACCTATTAGAATTTGATGGGGAGTTGGGGGGATGTGCTGTTTGGGGGGGTTGTATAGGGGTGATGTGAATTACTACTGGAAGAGTGGTTGTTCTTTGAAGATTAAAATGGATGTAAATAATGATTGAGTTATTGAAACTATTATTAACTCTACTGGATAATTATTTTCAGATGAATACTGAAATAGGGAATTGTAGTACATGACATGGTTGGAAGAGTTTGATGGTTTATGTGTTATTTTGTTCTATTTTATATGTTTTTATGATGTTTTAAGTCTGTATGTGGGTTTTGTGATAATTTTTATGCAGGTGTTTACTTGAGGGGCTACTGGAGGGATGTTGTGAAATAGTTCTAGAAAAACACAATACCAATGGTTTTAAACCATTTGTATAATTGTTTGGGAAAACATAATACCAACGGTTTTAAACCATTGGTATAATAGTTCTAGAAAACACCATACCAACGATTTTAAATGGTTGGTATACTATGATAGAAATTTAAAAACTATACCAACGGTTTTAAACCATTGGTATAGTGTTTAGTATTCAATATATACCAACGGTTTCTGAAAGTTGTTGGTAAAAATGGTATACAAACATATACCAATGGTTAGCCTACAACCGTTGGAATATCAATAAATATAGTGGATCATACCAACGGTTTAGATCAAACTGTTGGTATAGGAATTTAGTCACGACTTACTACCATACGGTTTGGAAAACCATTGTTATAGGATATTCCAACAGTTTCCCAACCTATACCAATGGTTTATAGCCATTGGTATAACCTTCTCTTCTAGTAGTGCAACCATCTGATTCTGACAACACAAAACTGAATCTCCATTCAATTTCAAACCCTCAATGGTCTCCCCACCATTGATTCTCGACCCCATGTTCACACACTCATAATCGGATATTTTTACCTCTCTAACCTGCCCAACCAAGTCAGGAATCAACAAAACCAGAAAGAAGACCGCTCTATCACCCTGGTCCTCACATTCCAACCACATATCAACTATAACCGACACCAACTACCACTGGTCTGATGCCTGTTTCACCATCTGACCATTTGATTTTCTACTTAATGAATCTACCAAAAATTTACCTTACCTAGTGTGTACATTAAGTCAAAATAAAACATTGCGCAAAATTTCATCCATCTCTTTTTCCTCAAGTTCAAATCCCTTTGTGAGAAAAATATACTTCAAGTTCTTATGATCTATATATACCGTGAGTTTCTCACCAATGAGAAAATGATGCCACACATTCAAAGCATGGACCACTGCTTCCAACTCCAGATCATGAGTTTGGTAGTTCTTCTCATGCACCCTCAACTATTGTGAGCCATATGCAAGCACATGATTCCCTTACATGAGAACGAACCCCAACCCTGATCTCGATGCATCACAATACACCAAGTACTATTTTTCTGGTTCTGGAAAAACCAAGATTGGTGCTGATGTAAGATGACCCTTTATCTCTTCGAAACATAGCTGACCCTGTTCATTCCACTAGAATTAAACATTATTCCTTGATAAAGATGTCATCGGCGAAGCCATACATGAAACATTATGAACAAAACACCGATAATAACCAGCTAGACCAAGGAAACTCCATATCTCAAACACATTCCTTGGCGGTTTCCACAAGATAACAACCTCTATCTTTTCTAGATCCACATAAATGACCCTTTCAAAAATCACATGGCCAAGAAAAAGAACTTCTTGTATCCAAAAGTTACACTTTGACAATTTGGAATACAACCGATGATCCCTCACGATCTCCTACACTATCACCAAGTGCTACTCATGTTCCACCCTTATCCTTGAATACACCAGAATATCATCTACAAAAACCACCACAATTGAATCTAGATATCTCTGAAATACCCAATTTATCAATGTCGTGTACACCGCTGGCGCATTTCTTAGACCAAAGGGCATACCAACATATTCATAATGGTCATATCTACTTATGAAAGTTGTTTTAGGAATATCTTCCTTCCTCACCTGCAATTGATGATATCCCGGCCTCAGGTCAATCTTGGAGAACCACTGGGCTCCCCTCAACTAGTTGAACAAATCATCAATTCGTGGAAGTGGATATCTGTTCTTTATCATAACTTGGTTAAGCATAATATAATCAACACAGAGTCTCAATGTTCCATACACCTTTTTCACAAACAACACCGGTGCCTCCCATGTAGACGTGAAAGGATGGATAAACCCTTTTCTTTCTAACTCTTCCAAATGGACTTTCAATTCCTGTAATTCAGCTTGTGCCATCTGATAAGACGGAAGTTAGATAGGACTGGTCCCTAGAAAGAGACCAATCATAAACTCCAGTTTTCTTATGGAAGGGAACCTAGAGAATTATTCTGAAAAAACATCCATGAACTTATCTACCACTATTGGATGAACGCTCTTCTCAACACCCTCTACCGATTCTGACCACAATACCGCCAACTGATATGATAACGTACCCACTGCTGATGCCAACAAAATCGTTACACCTTTCCTTTCACGCCTATCTCTCTAATGTGATGTCTAACACCATCATGTGTTGTAAAAGCCGATGTTCATGCACCACAATCAATGTGGGCCTTAAATGCCACAATCCAATCCATTTCCAGGATTACATCATACCCATCCTTCTCAGCCATTGAGAAATTACACACTAGCTCCACCTCTCCCACAACGATACCACATTCTCTAAACAGGAAGGCTCGACACTTTCTTCGACCTAGAGAAGTTTGATGTTTTAAAACCGAGGGAATCATTTCTACCCTTAAACCCAGAAAATAAACCACACGTGTAGAAATAAAAGAGTGTGAAGCCCCTGTATCAAACATCACTTACATCAATGTATAATTTAAAAGAACAGTACCTCGCACTGTGGATGGTCCCGACTGATCATCCACCACAACCTACTCAGCTCCAAACACATGTTTTCTTTCCACGTTCTGCTCGTTATTGTCATGCTGAGGCTTTGTGGTATTCCTAGAATCACCAGGACCCACTTTACCCTACTGTCGAGGTGTATGATGTTGCCCACGGCCCGAAGATGCCTACGATGTATGTGATCCCTGAAAAGTATCATGTGCACCCGACCTCGGAGCATTATGACAATGACATTGCAGACGCCCCATCTGCTTACAATTATAACATGCTCGAGGTTGTTTCATATAATATCTCTTGATGTGTCTCATCGAACCACACTGAAAACATCCCGTCTTGCTCTGGGGATTCGGAGGATAATTCACCGATCCTGCCATTAGATTATATTTCATACTCCTATCTTGGGAATAAGTTTCCCTCCTCCTCTTGAACCAAGCATTAGAGTTCCCAATATTCTCCATGTGTACCACCATGCTTCCTCTTCCCGGAGCACCCAACATATCCCACTCAGCCACCAAGGCTCTATTCACCATATCTATGTAATCATCTATACACAATACTGCTATCTTTGAACAGATTTCTTGCCTTAACCCCACTTCAAAGATCCTTTCTTTCAACTACGTGCTACCTTCCACTTCCGGTGAAAACATCACTAAGTTCATAATCTTAGATACATACTCCGTTGCAGACAAAAGCTCTTGCTTAAAACTGAAGGAATCATTCGTATGCTGAATTCTGAACATATGTGGGTATAATTGTTTATCAAAAAATACTTCAAAGCCTTCCCACATCATACCATAGTCCATCCCCGCTTGTACTACCAACTCCCACCACTGAATGGCAAGATATTCCAACTTATACGTTGAAAAATTCACTTTTAACTCAACCTATTTTCCCAAGAAATTGAATATCTTTTTCACTCTATTCAAACATTCTTCTGCACTCTCTGGCTCTGAATCACCCCTAAAGATGGTTGGATTCTACTTTTGAAATTGAACTGCATGATCCACATGCCTTGGTTCATCCATTTTATTTCCACTTTCAACTGCTTAGAAAGCATGAACTATGCTTTTCACTAGCTGCTGGTTCACCTGATGCTCATGTGCTACCACATTATCAGCAGCCTCCTCTGGTTGGTTTCTATAACACCTACTCGGTGTCATTTCTATAAACATTAAACAACCAACCATGAGTCTTACTTTTGTAGACATCCCAAAATCCCATTCCAAATCACATTACACAACACTATCTCATAAGGATTTCCACAAGTTCACATTTTCCATGTTTCACCATGTTGAAAACCAAACAATTTTCAAAATAAGAAATTTATTCATATTATAATTTCATGCATTTATATCCCATCATAAATAATTATAAAACAATGAAATATGTGTCCTTGAGAGAATTAATTTCTACCAATCATTCCATGCTCATCTCATTGTCTATACCCACGACAATGATATTTCCAATGCCTATAAGTGTCTCCAAGGGACTTATGTAACCAACTCCCTGGTAACTTGAATTTTAGCATAAAATGTTTAGTTATGTCCTTTTATGCTATAAATTCCAAGTTCTGACAATCCTACGCCTTGCTACCATCCCGACTCAAGGAATATACAACCACGAATGTTAACTCCAAATCTGAGAATCATCTCTAAAGGACCGAAAAATATGATACCACTTGTAATACCCCTCCCCTACCTCACTGGATTGAGGATTTAGTGAGTTCTACATTGCCTTAAGTGACGTTCCCAAGATGCCAAGGCTAGAAATAAATGCTGAGGGCTTCAAGATCAAATTGGGGAATGCTTTTCCCTTATGAAAAAACCAACCAAACCATCCATTAACCACCACTATATGATTCATGTCAATAAACAATTCCAACATAAATTCCCAAATACAACAAAATTGCACCACAATACAACCCAAAACAAATTCAACCGGACATGTCTACACCACATCAGAGTATATGTGGAAACCAACAACCAACTCTATGAGCCATGACACCCCCACAGCTCCACACCAAGCTCCATGCCCCAAGATCCACCAAGACATCACGACGCACCGCTATAGGAGGGAGATTCCTTACCTTTTCCCACGTCATGGTAGACAACATCTGAAAAGACACTAACATGCCAAAGTAGGGGGTGAGTACTAAAACTCAATAGGATTTCTCCAAATGACTTCCCTACACAAGCCACTAGAATAAAACTGTTAGCACATTTATATAAAACAATTTATATAAAATAATCAAAAGTGCAACCATTTTCCTAAGCCAAGCATGCCCTTATCAAGCTATCACACCGAAAACAAACAACCAAGGGAAAGACAACCCAACATGCCACAAGGCATTTCATCATTTACACACTAGCACAACAAGTTCCAACTTGCAAAGCAATGCACAACAAACAACCCAACGGTGGGACTTCTGCCCAACCCATTCACCCATGCACACCAAAACAACCAGAATGGTGGTACTTCTACCCAACCCATTCACCCATTCACAACTAGCAGTACTTCCTGACCACTAAAATATGGTGGTTCTTCTGACCACTATACATCACCTATTATAGTGAAACATCCCTCCCACTTCCACACAACATTTCGACAATTCACAACCAAGATTATAACCCATCAAGGTCACAACAACATGCAATAAACTAATTCCATTTCATATCAATCCACTTCAATAAATCACCCATTTATTGAAAATGATTTTCTATGACAAAACACATTTCAATAAAACAAACACTTTATTGAAAACCCTTTTCCATCAATCATTTTCACAAATAAACTGTAGCATTCTATTTTAAAATCTTCATTTTAAAATCCACAACCAAAAATAATTTCACCATAAAACCCCCCTTTTCCCCAAAAAACCCCATTTGGATTTCCAACCAATTTCACATAACAAATCACAAATAATTTTCATCACAACGATTAATTGTAAAAACAATCCACTAGTTCTAACCAAGTGGAGTCAAGAGAGAAGCCACCTACCTTTAGGGTTCTTGAGAAATCGACCCACAAACAACCACGCCTCAAATCCGGCGAACTCACCACAAAAACCTCTCTAGATCCTCTTTACATAACATTCAAAAGCCTTCAAATAATCATCCAAGGATACCAAAACCCTATATCAACACCCAACAAGTTTATATCAATAAAACAAAGAAAGAGGGAAGAGAATATCTAGAGGAAAACAAAATGAAACCATGAGAGAAGACTTACCTGGGAGCAATCGCCTTCAAAACACCATGAAACCTCTTCAAAATGCTTCCAAAATAAGTGGGAAAGCTCATACACCCCCTGAGAACCGAATTACCTGAGTGTGCCATGAGTGGGAGGATGTTTGGAGTGAAATAGGTTAAGCCAGAGGGAGCCCGGAACTTATAACCCTATTTTTATGTTGCCGCATGGTTAGCCCGCATGGTTTGACAAACCATGCGCTAACATTTCATACTCTACTACCTCAAGGGAAAGGGTATACACCCTTGCCTCGCATGGTTTGGAAAAATGTACGCAAGCCATGAGAAGCCTATTTTCTCCCCTACACGGATTCCTGAAGAACCCGTAGGGTTTCCACTAACCGTGCTCAAACCATGCATCCATTTAAAATCCACCAAACTCATCCAAAACCATTCCAAACTCTCCCAACCTCTTACCAACTAATCCCATGCACCTTAAAAACATAAAAATTCATAAAAAAGGCCACATAACTCAAACCGGGGTACTGTATGAAGTCATTGTTCATGTGTACAATGGACTATCACTTCACAAACTGTTTCTATTCCTTCTTTCATTAACAAATTTCACATTTTGGTATGATGATGGTTATAAATTACACACACACACACATATATATATATAGATTAATTATATCACATATATACTTTTACTTTCCATTCTAATGGAGATATGATAATTTCACTTGTGTGTACAGAAGACAACCACCTCATGAAGTGACATGATTCTTCTTTCACTAACACATTACATGGATGGTGATAATGATAATTTTAATGATGATATGTGATATAAATTAAATAATTATAATACTCATTAAATATTTATAATTATTTAAATATAACATATCATTTTATTTCTTACATTTTCACTCACATCAAGATGATATAATCATTCATGAATGTGTGGACTACCGCCTTCATAAAGAGATGTGACTCCCTTTTCATCACCAAACCACATAGATGATATATGTAAGTATAAAATATAGTATTTATGATATTATTATAATTATTTAAAGATAAAATATTACTTAAATCATTTCTCTAATTTTCATTTAAAATTGGAAATGTTACTAATGAGTACGTACGACCCACCATCTCCATGATCGTAGCATAAATTAGTTTTCATAACGATATTTCATGATTGGATTTAAAATAAAATTGATGTAAAAAAAGAATAATTATATAATTATTATTATTATAGAGATGATTATTCTATATAATAAGTGAAAGAACCATATATTTAATTTCAAAACAATTCATAATAAAACAAGTTAACACATGAAAAAGTAAAAAATGAAAAATTATTAATGAATAGGTGATAAGAAGTTATAAAAGGAAAATGTATGATATTTTAAATATTATGGGTTTTTATTAATTTATAACATTATTACAACCATTATATAATAATTTAATTTTTTTCAACTAATGGAAAGAACAAGGTAAGGTATTTTGTCTTAATTTAAATTCTATTTAGACTTATTTGTTATTATACACCAATTCACTTATATGTGGTGTGTATATTTCTCATTTTACTTGTAATATCTTGATTAATTAATAATTTATGGTATTTTAAGTTTCAATTTGAATAATTTTATCCATTTTATTTGACTTGAAAATTACCAACTGGTAAATGTTATTGAAGAAACTCAATTGTTTTGTGATTGTTAACTTTATCATGAAAAAATCACTTTCCTATAATATTTTTTGTAAGAAATCAATTATCTCTTAAATATACAAATTAATTAATCATGGAAACAATTTTTTCATAAATCATATACCATTTTTAAATATTTTGTTTACTTTGAATGTTATATTATTAAATAGAGATATAATTATAAATATATATCCTTTACTCAATACAGATATTTGATGATTCATGAATTAAATTGACTATTCTATATATGAGGAATTATTTGGAAATACATTTATGGGTGGGGACTGACATTATATAGTCACATGATTCATCGATACATCTATTGTAAAAAATAAGATGGAAAAATTAAATAGGTTTATACCTATAGTTAAACTATCATGTGGAAGGTCTTGAAAGTAAAGGTATCATGTTCCTGAGACATGATGTCCAATAAATAATCTTTACTTAATTAATAACTTATTTATTATTATCCATGATATTTTCATAATTATATTATAACTTCAATCATTTCATTTTTAGTTTATTATTTAAATGGCATGATTTTTTAAGTTATTTACCTTTCCATATTGACAATATTATATCTGTTCATGTTGTCAAGATATTTAAATAGATTGTGTGTTTAGTTATTTACCATTACATAATGATTATTATTTATTAATTCACAATATCTTCCATCGTATTTAACCCTTACTATTCATTTGATCTCAACCTTATTTTTTTCCCCTTTTTCCAAGTTATGAAGATGAATCATTTGAATATGTTTTCAAGGATAGTGAGTGTTTTATTTTATTATGTATTGTGTCTTATTTTTATTCTCAGTGTGAAATGGATATTTATATGTATTTTGTTTTCTAAAATACTAAACTAATAGGTCCTTTAAGATTGGATTCTTGTATATATTCTAATGTAATTATACAAGAACTGGCTCTGGCCTACTAGGATTGGGGTCTCTACATAGGAAACACTGAAATCCCAAACATTAAGGGACATTATAAGTAAATTTCAGAGTTTCTTCTTTCATTAAAAAATATTTCTATTTGTATAAGACTTATTTACATCCTATGTTATAAGATATGTTTTGGGGGGTATTTTCAACTCATACTGAAAAAATAATAAAATTTAACTTCTCATACAGAAAATTTGTTTGACTATTTTTTAATGATATTAATTAATATAGAATTATAGTTATTATGTAGACATTGGATAGTGATGTTTATAGTTTTAGGTGGACTTATGAGGTTGGGTCATCCATCGTGACGAAGTTTGATGTAGTACATATTCATTACTTAGAAATATCTACGGGATTGTAGGAGTGGTTCCCAGGACATTAGGTGTAGAACCCCATATTTCACCCTCATTCATGTTTTTCTTTCTGACCCTATTTTATAAATCATGCTCATAATATTGTGATTCTAAATATTAAAATGTGTTTCTACCACCACATAGTATACTAAATTTTCCATCGATGAGATATTTCAATCATTGATGGATTATTTATGACACAACCACATGACTATGAATACAAGGTCTTATGAGTAGAAAATTATATGTCACGCCTTATTGGATAATAATTCACTCATAATTTGATATTAGTTATAAGAATTGTTCTCTGAGCACGTTCTTTTTCAAGGTATTTTTCTTTAATTTATTGTACCCCTGAATGGTCAGCTTCATTGGAGATATGCCATAATTGATTTATCCCATACTTTGGAGGGTTTGGACAAACATGAGATTAATACCAATACCATTTTCAATGATTTCCCATCTAATATCTACATTATTGAACCTACATAGAACATATAATGGTCTAATATTTTTTTGATCAGATTTATCCGGATCTGGCACTAAGAATTTGGTGGTGGTATGACATTCTATTAAAGAAGTTTCCTCTTGATATTATGAAGATGTGGTTATTTTATCTCAAAATCCTAGGGAATTTAGAGAGCCTCAAAAGGAACCTAACTAAGATATTTTTAAATATGAATAAAATATAGGATAAAGATATTGTTCATGAAAATCATTAGCAATTTTAAGATGTTTTGCTTCTACACTAGATGTATGTTCTTCTTAACATGGTGTTTTACCTTGGCATGTTTCCTAGGGGATAATGTGCATATATTTGACATATATATAAAATGGATAAAATTTTAGGGTCCATTGTTTTATAATGTCATTGGTCAATCCATTACCACCCATATAGAAATCAGATAACATAACTATGTATTTCATTATAGTTTATCACAATACCTCTAAAGGAAATAAGTCCATCTATAAAATAGTGGATCAGCATTCCATGTTGACACACTTCATTTATATTCAAGATGATTTATCAATTAATATAATTTTTAAAATATACAAAAAGAAGTGGTGTGGATATATAGGGCACCACATTCAATTGTATGTAATTGAGATTAATGTTTTCCATCATTGTTCGAGATAAGTATTCAATGAAAATTTGATACAGAACAAAAAATTATCATAAATTATCATCCTCAAACTAATGGTCAATATAAAATGAAAATTCATATTTTAAAAGTTTGGATATGATCTTGCTCAATGTATTTAATGGAGGATGGGATCAATGTATTCTAGAAGTCTAGTTATAATATAAAAACAATTTTCACTCTTATATTCAAATGGACCCATATAATGCTCCATATAGGATGAAATAAAAACTACAATATGTTGGAATGAAGTTGGAGAGATAAAATTATGAGGACGTGAAAATGTTCAATAAATAACAGATAAGTTTCAAATTGTTCAATGAAATATTAAAGATACACAATTTTGATAGAAGGTATACAATAACACTGTTAAATTTGATATAGATTATAAGGTTCATGAGAATGAATTCCATTTAATATCACAATGAAATATGGTTTTGGTATTTGGAATGAATGTTAATATAAACCTAAGGCACATCACCCTCTTAGTGATTATTGAACATATGGGTACAACAGCTTATCAACTAAAACTATTGATCTTATCACAAGTTCATTATATATTATATGTACCACATTTTGAGGATGTTCATACCAAATCAGTCACATCTGATAAACATTAAGGTTGTTTAAATAAAACATGATCTATTATATGATGAATATCTATTGGAGATCTTGGATCCTAGTGATAGAGTAATAAAAAATAATATCACTTATCTAGATGAAGTATTATGGAGGAATCATAAGTATGAGGAATATATTTAAGCAACTGAATATGTAATGAAGAAAAGATACCATCATCTATTATAATTAGATTAATGGAATTTTGAGGGATAATGTTATTAAGGGGTAAAATGAAACACCCTCGTTTCATTATAGGACATGTCAAAATTGATTTTAATTCACTATATTTGTAATATAACATAACCTAGGTCATTTTTTTAAGGCAGTGAATGACTAATCATGTATAAATAATTGAAACATTTAAAATTTAGAAAATGATTAATAAATTGGGTGTTTTTACTTCTAATTCAACTATTAAGCTAATTTTACTAAAATAAATATCCAGTTAATGAAATCATGATCAACTCAGTTGAGTATCCCTGGATACTCAACCATCTTTTCTCTTTGGTAATATGGGTTACATATTTGATTATTTGATTTATACCACCTTGATCCGAAATGGTGCATGAGTTTATTTTAGGATACATGATATTTATTATTAGCAATGGATCAAAATATATTAATGTGTTTTGATGTAAGATTTGAACACCACAATGAATCAAATCAGAAATTCAATGAGATAACCAAAATTGGATACTTTGTAATGTTATTTTCATGATATAAACATATATTATTTATATATTTAGCTTATATTTTCCATAAAAAACTTAATCTATAATAACATTCATGAAAAAATAAAATGGAAGAAAAGGAAACAACATCTAAAATTATTACAAGATTTTATTTATTCATAACAATAATAGAATTCCAGTTCCGTTGATTCATATACTTGAATACTATTATAAACACAGAAACAAGTGGGGAAATTGAATCAAGTTAGATAAAAATACTATAAATACAATTACTTAACTGAGAAATACATGCAATGAGTATAGGATAATTATTTCTAACACAACCTATATTGGTCACTATGTGTTTATAAATACATAGTAAATATAAAGGACAAAATGAACATAAAAATATCTCTAATTGGACTCACTTTCAACCCTATACATGGAACCATTCTAAATGAGATAGTGGATAATATTTAATGTAATTACATGAATTTTAACCACATGGGAAGTCAAAGGTCTTGGTGTAATAGGTAATGTTTACTCCTTAATATTTCCCATAATTTTATCCACATGAACGACCAAATTACAAGTTAGATAATCAATTTATATTTATTATGTTGTTTTGAATTTTATTCATATTTTAATAGGTTTTGGAATATTCTAATTTTAATTTTCCAAGAATTTTTTTAAATATATAATAATTTAAGTGGTTCTAAACAAACTAACCAATATTTTGTTCACTTTGTGAGCCTCTTGTGTTTGGATCCAACTCTTGGACTAGTCAAAGAAAATACATCGCATTGACCCAAGAATCATAAAAAATATTAATTTTAATGTTTGGATTTATTTTTTAAATGTTATTATATAAATAATAAACTTCATGGGTCATTTAGTGAAATATTTCAATATTATGAAGTAGTAACAAAACATATTAAACATCCAGATTAATTCATTCAATGATAGAAAATGTGATGTGATTGACACTAAAATGTATGGATAAGTTTCACACATGAAAACCCTCACAATTAATTTTTCAACTCATATAAAAAACACATATTTGAATTTATAAAACAATCAAAGCTGATAAAATTTCATTGTTATTTTCCAAATTAAATTCATTATGTATCATTTAAAAATTCAAAATATCATTTAATACTTCTTTACTCACATTCTAATTTGTTAAACTTTATTCTTTAACCTATATTACATGTCATTACCTTCCTTATATGGAATCTGAAATCACTAATATCTCAATAATAATATATATTTAAATGTTTAATCAGATTAAAATTATGAAATTTATATTATATTCTATGTTAAGTAACAACTTCTCCACAAATGATAAAATAAACCATGTTATAATCATGAGGATTTTCAATGTTCTTCCATGATTCCATGGGATGGTGAGTTAAATTTGAAAACATATGGTCTAAAATAAGATAATACAATATTACTATGAAATTCATGATCAAACATTATACTTTAATAAATATTTATTACACTAATATCGCTTCACCAATCTGCCTAATCATTTCTCCCATTTCAATTTATTTCACATCTAATAAAAAATGAAGTATAATGAAAAAAAAATTCTATCATTATGTTAACATGATATATATATATTTTTTATATAATTGGATGATAAGAAAGTGTATTGAATGAAAAATTACTCATTCCTCTCTATTTTAAATTAAATTTATGAGTCATATAAATGAGCATAATATAGAATTCAATACCATTTTTCATTTATTTCTATACTTTAGTATTAGGAATAAAATGAATTATAATGAAATATAAATGACCTATGTACCTTCACGAAAAATATAAATCCAACCTTAATTCCCATAAAATGTGACACATACCTAATAGAAAACTTCAAAATCCTTGATTTCCCTACACTTATAATGATCTATAATCATTAAATGTACACAAAAATGAAGTTATATGAGGAATATGGTCATTTAATGTGGATAATTAGATGGTAATTCATTACTACTATGAGATTCCAAGGAAAACATGATGTGTAGGTATCCAAAATTAGATAAAAACATTGGTTCGGTATTTAAAAACACCTCAATCGCATTATAACATATTTTATTTCCATAATGTATTGATAAATGATAAAACTAAGTCATAAATAAAAAACACAATATACCTTTACTCAATAATTAAGTGTACTAAGATAAGTATGATAAAATTGGATTAAATTACCTCTATGTTTAGAAAATTCACATTGGCTGATGTTAATGAGGCATGGGATTCAAAATTTCATCAAACTCCCAGGAATGTTTCAAATATTCAAAATCTAGAAAAAAATTATATTTCAACACTCACACAAATTAATTTCTCACAAACTAATGAATTTACTCATAAGTAAATTATGCCTGTAAAATGATTTTGGACATTTCATTTTTGTTTATATATATATTTAAAAAACATATTAAAACAATGAAAAATAAATAAAAATGAAAACATATAATTTTTTTTACTTACATACATATGTATCACTAACATATTTTTAAATTATTCAATTTTACTCAAAAAAATCAATTTATGATTAGAATGTTTTTACTTTATTGATAGTGAAAAAGATCAATAATGTTTAATGTAAAGGTAAAACATGGTGATATAATTGATATGATTCATAATTGAAATAAACTTCACCCTCTACCTAATCCATGAAATCCCCATGAACGGCCTTTAAATTTTTCCTATTAACCATGAATCATGAATTACTTGATTAATTCTTGTGATTTATAGGAAGTATTTCTATTAAACCTTGAACTTTATATTAAATATAATTCTATCATGGTAATCCCTAATCATATCTTTATATATTATATAATTTTCACAGGTGTTTTATTTAATCTATTAAATATAAAAAATTTATAGTTCTAAATTAGTAACTATATATGATTGAATCATGTTGCATTACTTTATGGGCCAATATGAATGCTAATAAACCTCAAATTGAAGATATAAAGCTTTCCCATAAATCTATTGAAATATAGGTACGATAATAGGTATTTTCAAAGTATATATTATGGTTAAAATGTATTATCTAGTATTTTGTATTGGGATGAACTATTGTTAATATTATTTTATTAACCTACTTATTAAAATATTTAACTTCTCCATTGGTTTTGGGATGATATTGTAACAACCCAATGTTTTTCAATGAAAATTACCTTCACATAATTATGTCATAAAATCACATGAAAACACAACATAATTAACTACTACGTTCTAAGTGACCTTTAAACGTAAGTTTGTCACTTCGGTATTTGGAATTTCGAAAATATGGCATATACAGTTGTAATCAGTAAGTTATTTGGAGTCTAATAAGGAAAACATGATTTTTTTGAATAGTAACCTACCATAATGAATAGTAACATACCCTTATGAATAGTGATATTCCCTAGTGAATAGTAACCTCACCTATGGTGGTATAAATATAATTTTCAAGTTGGAAGTATGATATACCTATTTTTCAGAATTAGTTAATAAATGTTTTAAAACTGGTTTTGATAATAAATTATTATTTTAATTAAATATTAAAATAATTATATTTAGATAATTATTTTTTAAAAAATGGAATTCATTTTTAGATTGTACATTTTGAAAAATTGTTAGGGTGAATTTTTTGGATTTTTCTGAAATACATGAATTTTTTATGAATAGTAAAATCTGATAATTCACAATAAATACTAAATAATGGATTAATTGAGTCATCAATGATGTTCTACGGATGTAAGACCACTTGGTTCGGGAGAACATGTTAAAATCACAATTATTGGTCATGTAATACTTACTATTCCTTTTCTTGGGAATAAATAATAAATTATTGACTATAATAATATGAAATCCCTCCTCTCATCCACTATAAAACCCCCCTTTACTCCCTCTTCTCTCCACTCCTCTCAAGCCTTGTTCCTTTCCATTATTCTGCCCAAATATTTCCCCAAGGTCCTCCCCCATGTCCAAAAGCTCTCATCCTCCTCAAAATACCGTAACCTATCCTCTTACGAGGTTCTCAAAGGAGGAAGTCTCATGAGGTAAATTCCTCTTCCCAATTTCTTCTTTTCTTTTAAGTTATTTTCTTTATTATTTCTTTCATCACCTCCCTTCACCATAATAGTATGATAAATCTAGTTACATACATTTACTATGATTTATTTATGCTATTGGTATATTTCATTATCTTATCTCCATTCCCCACCCTTTTATTTGAATGAAATGAAAGCACCGTTTGAGATGTACTAATATAGCACATTCAAGGACAACAGTTTAGAAATATCTATTATTAACATTAATTCTAATCATGAATCCATTTGTGTTATGGTTGAACAAGATTATAATATATGTAATATTTTTTATGGTTGAACATTAATATTATATATGTAATATATCCTATTTTTGGTTTGGTAATCCTTTGTTACAAATGGTATTAAGTTATAAAGAAAAACACATTATTTGTAATCAAATCCACCGATTAACAAAAACAGTTATCACTATGGTTATATATATAATAATTTTACTACACTCTAAGTAACCTAATTAAAATTAAAACCATGTAATATCTTTGATATGAACTAAATAATATAAATTCAATTCTGGACAACCACTTTCATCTTTTATATAATCCAAACTTGAAGATAAGTGAACCGATCTTTTAAAGCCAAGTAAACAAACGAGCCAGAAAAATTAAATTGAACCTTGTAACTAATAAAATTTGATTTGAATGATCTAAAAATGGTTATAATAAATAAATTTAATATATAATAGGTTCTGGACTTATTAATTAATAATATTAATTTTTTTACTCGGGTCATTAATAACAAGTGGAGAACACCATCGAATTTAAGGTAAGGGGTCCTCTCTATATCTCTCTTAATCATGATTGTCATCTATACTATGACATTTTATGTGTACTAGAAAATTATGGGGTATGTTTACGCACCTCCTCCATAATTACCTCTTGATTTATAAGTGATGATAAACCCCCTTTCTCTCTCATCAATCCCTCTTGGTTACACCGGACACCATGCTAATAAAATCGTAACGAATTCTACCTGAACCTTCTTTGTTCTTTCGAGTTGCCTTATATTTCTTTCAAAATGGTGTTATATTATCTATTTATGTAAATATTATGAATTATGTTTAACTGTTCAAAATTCATATATCAAGACCCTTTCATCCCATTTTTTCGGGGATATACATGTTTTTGAAAGATTCCCTTCGTAGAACTTTCAGATAAGCAAACCTGTTTTAAGGGAACTTCTCAAATTTTTACCCAAATTTAAAGTGAACATTATCCTTTATTTTAAGAAACCAATATATTTTAAAAATCAGTATTTTTATTATGAAAACATTCTTCGTTCAATTCTGATTTAATGTAAATTAATGTCCCATTTTCTATTTTAAAAGCTCTATAGTATTTTCTTTAAAACCGCACAAATATTTTTTAATGATAATGTCCCTCAAATACATTTCATATATGTTGTCACTTAGGTTTGACACAAATTACCATGTCATATTCCTATTTTACCTTATTAACATCCATGTATGTTCTAATCCTTTTTCTTCATGGACACTTCCATGATACACTCATTGGTTATGCTTTATGTCATGATTGTGGTACCTAATTCTCTCCATGGGTAACCTTATGTTTATGTACGGTTGATTATGTATGATTATTTATGTGGAAATAATATTTTTGTTGTATGAATATTTATATGGCAAGAATATTCATGAAAATGTTGGGATTAGTTCGCCCAGATAGTGAACCAATGCATTGGGTAAGGATAAGTCTCATGAGATGCGACGTGAAACGGGATTGGCAATTAGCCTTGGCCTGTACTGAAATGGGAAACAGGATTGGCTGTTATCCTTGACCCATACTAATTAAATGTTTTATTATTCTTCCACATTTATATTATTACATGTTTATATGATCCCATGCTTATATTAAATGATTTTATATATTTAATGATTTGGATATCATTATGTCATGCCTCCTAACTCATATGCATGAGATGTATCCTTATGTTCATTCCCTTACTAAGATTTTTAGCTCATCCCTTTGTTCATGTGTTCCCCAGGGTACCCTATGCAGATGTAAGGGCTCTAAGGAAGTTATAAGCTCTTTATGGAGATTAAATAAAGAATTTTTTTATCCCCATGTTTTATGTACCTGGTCTTCCAAGCCACTAGACTTAACAGTCCTTGGATTGTACTATGATGAATAATTATGCTTAAAATCATGAAATTTTTATGTAAAAGGCTCATGTCACTATAGATATGGTGTATAAAAATGGTGTGAACCACATAACTATTTAGACAAGAATACGTCCTATTATTAATTTTTTTTAACCCTTATCCCTTTTAATTAATCCAAGAAAACCAATACTATAAAATATGTGGGATCTCATAAACTCAACAATACGTTTTGAGTCATCATTTTGTGCTGGTTTATCCTCCTACCAGTTCAAAACATAACCAAAATTAAGAATAATATATAAAAATACAACATAACTTGGATAGTGTTCATGAATTAAATTCCCAAAACATAAAATGTATCACAAAAGTGAATGGATTATTTTGGAAACTAAATCCTCTTAGAAAACATTCTAGTCAATTGAAACCATGCACATGTCATAAAACATTTATGAGCACCTCAAAATAATGTGGACCGAATAAGGTATATGGAATGAAATTTTTAAAAAAAATTTACTTGGAAAATTGACTCCCATATGCAAGAGTATGGAAAAATATTATAATAAATGATAACTCATGATTAGAAACACATCATCATATGACTTGGTCATTATAGATTATCTTAAAATAAGGGTTATCTGAGATGTAATATCTATAACCACCCCAAAATCAGTCCAACTATTTCTTATTAAATCCACGAGGTTTCTATGTGGAAACTAAGAAGTTAAAAATGTCAAAAAACTAAGGTATTGTATAATAAATAGTGTAAAAATTCTCAACGGGGATGGTTTCCAGAATTGGTGCTTTATAGGATATGAAGATGTCTAGGTGAACTAGAATTCAAATAATACCATAAAAACTATATTTTTTATCTCAATTTATCTTGAACTAAAATATAAAGATCTTAAATTAAGAGTATCATTTTAATAATGTGTGGTATAGTATCAGGATTCCTTAATTAATATTTTATAATTGTATGGTTAGAGAACAAAAAATCATTAGACCCAAGGAGATAAGAGTTGAATTATTCCAATAAAATATTAGAATTTAATTGCTTTTCATTTGTTTTGTAGTTTAATATGATGGGTCCTCTAACGCCTCGACCCTTGTTACCTAGATTCGGTGTATTATTAAAAAAACATTGGCATGATACGAGTAATCATGTATTGAAATACTGATCAGTTTAATAGCCTTTGATGTACTAGATACATACATAAGTTTTACATTACATCATGAAATAAAACAATAACATTGCATCTACTTTTAACCCAATTTTCTCCCTTATAATATCCTTACAGTTTAGTCATAATATACTTCTTTGTATCCTGGGAAAAATAAAAATTGAAAGGGGTGAGCTTAGGTGATTAGTTAAGATAACAATATAACAAAAAATTTAATAAATAAGAATTAGAATTTAAGGCAATGTATAAGACTAAAACAAAAGCCGTTTAAACTTAAACATGAGCATAATAAGGAAAAGATAAATAAAATAAATACATCCACTTATTCACATGAATATTCTACTTTTCAAATAATCACATGTAATATCAATAGCCAATTTCATAATGATGGAATCCATAATGTTGGACATCATAACCACAGAGTCAAGGCCTCGTTCCAAGAACACAAATAATATTTTGTCAAGGCCTTGTGCCAAGACACTAGTTTTTCTCATGAAACCTACCGATGCATCGAGGAGCTATAGCGGGCTCCACCCGTCACTTACTAATTCCAATGCATTCTTTATATGAAATGGTTGAAACATAATATAAAGATTTGTATTGAAACTAGCATATGAAATGTCAATACCTTAACCATAAAAAATGAATGGTATAAAAATACCACATCCATAGTAAAAATTATCACAAAACCTTTAATAAAATATGTAATATTATATCATAATAAATCAACATCAAACAAGAATAAAATAAAACAAAGGATGTTGACATAGATGAAATCCAAACTATTTGAGAAAAATATATCATTCAATTTTGAAATAATTTAAAATTCCTATAATTTTAAAAGAAAAAATTTATTTTGAAATTATTCATATAATATTGTAAGGGAATCTTCTAAGATATTGCAACAGCAGAAAATAGATGCACCCACTGTATAATTTAAAAAAACATTCCTTCCATAATTTTGTCGAACAAGTCGTAAAGGACCTTGTTTGGAAAACGACGGAAAGATCACTTTATAAAAATATATTAAAATTTCAAAAAATGGAATAAATTAATTTAATCAACACTCTATAAAATAGTAAAAATGTTTTGAAAAACATTTTTTAGAAAATTGGATGTGGCTAATAAAGGGGTCCCAGTAGATACTCACGTATAAACATCCTCTGATAATGAAGAGATTTTAGAATTAACCGTTACCATGTACTTTTCCTTCATAGAGGGTATGTTAACCTATGGTATAATAGTTAAATAATTGTTATAAAATTATAAAAATAACCAAATACATAAATATGATATCAAATATGATCTTATAATATTACGTTCTTAATAATATTCCAGTAGTATCATTATTTAGGGTGTTAACAGATTCATTTTTCTTTATATGATTGGTAACATAAGCCATGTTTTTTATGGATAATATGTATTTGATTCATATAAAAAATGATATTAAGTTCATAAAAGTAATTTTTAATCATAAAATGAAAATTATTCTCGAATGGTTATGATGGTGAATGAATTTCATCTCATTCAGGGAGACGATAATCCGTACGTACGCACAGGTGACAATATCTTTCTACTGATTGTGAAATAATTTGCAATTGGATGTTATATAATATATAAAAAATCTTATACTTTTTATATTTATTATTTACATCATTTGTAATCATTATAATACCCATCCAAATAATGAAGTGTTTGAATAACAAACTACACCACATCATGGAGACGGTAAGTCGTACGTACTCTTGTATGGTGACTTGTCATTCATAGGATGGATAGAATAATGAACATTGTTATACCATATTTTTAATAACATCACAGTATGTATAAGGTACTAGAGTTATTATTTTCGTATAGAAACAAAAATGAAAGAGGAAGTGGAAGAAGAAAAGAACTTTGAAAGAGGTGGTGAAATTATTACCTCTTCTTCTGGTGTTCCCTTTTGAGTTGATCAAAAGGTATCCTAAGATTGGATTTATAATAAAATTAAGGCCTCTAGGTCGAAGTGAGTGTAGTTGGGAGGATATTTGAGTAGGGTTGGTCCGTGAAAATTGGATTTTGAGGTGTGATTTTGAGAGAAGGGGATGTACCCTTTTATGAGGGAGGTGATGGTCACATTAGGAAAAGCTCAATATTATTTTATTATACAATCATATTTAGTTTATAACGAATCAAAAATGATTCATTTAGAGGATAATGTGGGGATGGTTCTGAAACCTCTCAAACAATAGGTTTTAGATAGGTTTAGGTCACCATATTAAACTTATCTTTTAGATTTAACTCTTAGTTAAATAGTTTAACTTTTTCCATGTATTCTTGTATTATTATAGTAAAGGGTCAATACACTTACTATAAAAATCCAAGAGAATCCAAAGTGGTTAATATTTAATATATCTAACCTTATCTGAGTCCTTAGGTTAAACCTTAGATATTTAGGAATATTATATCAATTAATAATATAATATTTGTTTTAAATACCCATTTCTGTCAATTTTGACACTATTTGGTATTTTGTTTTTGTGATAGTCATAAAAACATTATAACTTAAAAAAAAATTAATCAACCCTAACATTTCATATTAACCTAAAAAATTAGTGTAATTCAGAATAAGTCTCGATTTACATTTATTTGGATATTTATAATATAAATTATTTTAATCTTTCATTAATTAGGTAATTACTACATCATCATTGTATCGTAAATAAATTTATTTATTTAATGTCTAGAATTTATAAATAAAATACCATTATGTAGGAAATATTTTTATCTCTCAAATTAAGATTTGTAGTCGAATTTACCATATTCATAACACTATATTAAAAAGGTTTAGTTTTTAAACATTGAATTTATCACTTTTAACTCTTCTATAAATGAAATAATAATAAATGTCCTAATCTAATGAAAGTGGACCAAAAGGATAATATTTTATTACTGAGGTTGATTTTGGACGAAATGAACTTATCAAATAGAATTAGTACATGTGTTAGGGTAATTATAATATCATTTTTACCTTTAATTACACTATTTACTTTTAACTGTGGTAAATAAAAGTCAAAAGTTACTATTCACCAAAAATTATTTTTCATATTATTGAACCAAATTTTACTTATTGATTTGAACCGTGTCTCTCTAATTTTTGAAATTCAATTCACAGAAGTGGTAAAATTACGTTTTATGCAAATTTACAAATGCGCCTAGAAGGTGAGGAAATGACGGTAAAAAGTTCAATAAAATTATATATATATATATATATAATATTATTATTATAGAATGACTCTAATTAATTACATTGAAAATATATAGGTATTAGGTATCTATTTATACCTAATACAAATTAAAATAAAATAACTAATTATGTAAATAAAAAGTCAGTTTTAAACAATAACGCATTGTTTTTCACTATTTATCAAAAATTGAATGTTTTCAGAAAAATAACAAATATTCACCCTAAGATAATTTTGTTATTCTGAATCCAAAATTGAAGTATGTTTTGAAAAATAAAATTTATAATATTTCAAAAAGTGGGTATTACTATTCATAAAGACTAGTTTGATTATCGTGGTGTGTTAAAACTCAATGTTGCGTACAACGCAAGCTATTGCATTATTCAAAGGGAAACATACCATGGAAGCTTGGGGTGTTAAATTCTCCCCTCCTTCAAATAATTTCATCTTCATAATTTCTAAAATATTACAGCATAAAATGACTTGGGTGGTTCTTCATCATATGTTCCTCGGGTTCCCATGTTGCCTCTTCCATATTATGAACATTGACATGAAGAGTCATATGGTTTCTCCACACTTGTTCTCTGGTATCAAGAATTCCGATAGCCTCTTCACAACAAGACAGGTCAGGTTCTAGTTCTATTTCTTCATAGGTGAGTACATGTATTGGGTCAAGCATGTATTTTATCAATAATGATATGTGGAAAACATCATGAACTTTGGAGAGACTTGGCAGCATTTCCAAACGATAATTTACAAATCCAATTCGTTCAAGAATTTTGAAAGGTCCAATGTACCTAGGACTTAATTTACTCATCTTACCAAAACATATAACACCATTCCATGGAGATACCTTAAAAAAACACAATCTCATACTTGAAATTATAAATCCTTCTTTAAGTTATCGGTATAGCTCTTTTCCCTACTTTTAGCTACTTTGATGTGGGTTTGGATAATCTTCACCTTTTCCATTGTTTCATCAACAAGTTCTGGTCCTACATGTTTTATTTCACCAACTTCATCTCAACAAGTTGGTGTGAAAAATATCTTTCCATATAACGCTTCATATGGTGCCATCAGAATACTTGAATGGAAGGTATTGTTATAAGAATATTCAACCATAAGTAAATATTGACCCCTCATACCTTGAAAGTCATGTGAAAAATATCTCAACATGTCTTATACGTTTTGAATTGTCTATTAGTATTGTCCATCAGTTTGAGGGTGGTAGGAAGTGCTCAAACAAAGTTCAGTATCCAAGGCCTTCTGAAGACTTTTCCAAAATCTTGATGTAAACCAGGGATCATGATCAGAAACAATCGATAATGGTAATCCATGAAGTCTTAATCATTCATTAATATATAGTATATTTAGACGTTGAAGTGGTAAATCGTATCTAATAGAAAGGAAATGTGTTGACATGGTAAGATGATAAAAAATGACCCATATTGAATCATTCCTTCTAGGAGTCTTTTTTAGTTCCATGACAAAGTCTATTCTAATATCATCCCATTCCACATAGGTATGGGAAGAGGTTGCATATCACCTTTAGGATTTTCCTTTCAACATTCTCTTATTGAAAAACCATAAATCCTATCACATAAACAACAATATCCCTCTTCATGTTGTCTGACTAAAAATTTTCATTCCAATCACTATACATCATAGTTCTACTATGGTGTATAGAGAAATTTGAGCTATGAGCATCATCCAACAATTCCCTTTTTAGATTAGGTATATCACGAAGACAAAGTCTCTTTTCAAATTTCAAAATACCATCTTTATATACGAAGTTAATCAATCTCCAATCATTCAAAATAGTAATTTTGTTTTGAAACTCCTCATCATCAGTCAGAGATCTTTTTATCCCTTCCAATAAAGATGTTTTGGAAACCATTTGAAAAATTATTGATGTTTCACCTTTTATAATTATTCCCATATTCATTTTTACTAGAACCGTGAACATAGGATCCCTTTGGACTCTGATCTTGTTCAAAACTCCATGATACTTCCTGATCAAATAATCTTCCACCTTATTTTCCTAGCCTGTGTGGTAGTGTATAGTGTAGTCATAATCATTGAGTAGTACGAGCCAGCTCCTTTGCCTCATGTTGGGTTCTTTTTGTCAGAAAATATACTTCAAAATCGTGTGATCAGTATATATCTCAAATTTGTTTCTATAGAGATAGTTTCTCCAAATATTCAAAGAAAATATTAAAGCTGTTAACTCATGATCATGAGTGGGATTGTATTGTTCATGAATTTCTAACTATCGTGATGCATAGGAAATAACTATATCATTCTGCATAAGGAAACAACCAAGTCCTTTCTTTGAATCATCACTATAAATAGCAAACCCATCATTCCTCGATGGTAGAGTGATGATAGAATCATTGAATAATATTTTATTCAGTTCTTTAAAACATTCTTCACACTCTTTTTTCCAATCAAATCTAGCCCCTTTACATGTGATCTTGGTTAACGGGTTTTCCCATTGGGGAAAATTCCGGGTGAAACAACAATAATAACCTACTAAACCAATAAAACTACGCACCTCAGTTATACTAATTGATGTTGGCCTTTCTTGTGTTGCTCTTCTCTTAGAAGGATCAACAAAGATTCCATCCATAGAGATAATATGTCCATGAAAATATATTTCCCGAAGTCAGAATTCACACTTGCTAAACTTCCCATATAATTCATTTCTTATGAGAGTTTTCAGAATAGTGCGCAAGTGATTTTCATGATCTTCATAACATTTGGAGTAAAATAATATATCATTAATAAATACCACTACAAATTCATCAAGATATTTCTTGAGAACTATACTCATTAAATCCATGAAAAAAGATGGTGCATTAGTCCATACAAAAGCAATTACTGTAAACTTGTAATTCTCGTACCTGTTTCAAAATGCTATTTTTGGAATTTTTTCCTTCTTCAAACACAACTGATTATATCTAGATCAAAGGTAAATCATTGAAAGATATTTATCTCCATGAAGTTAATTGGATTACTCATCAATGATAGGAAAGGGATACCTATTAATTATTTTTATAGCATTGGTCTCGTTGTAGTCAATGCACAACCTCATAGATCCATATTTCTTCTTAAAAAAATAAACAAGGGCTCCCCATAAGGAAACACTATAAAGAATAAATACTTTATTACTCAATAACTATAGTTGTTTCTTTAATTAAAATAATTCAACAGTGGAAATTCTATAATGGGTCTTTGATATGGGCCCTGAACCAAGAATTAAATCAATGGAAAACACAATTTCATTTTATGGAGGATGTCCATTTTAATATTTTGGAAACACATCAACATATTATTTCACAATTGGTACATCCACTATTTGAACATTCCATTCCTCACCCATAGTTATTTCATTATCTTCCTCCCCAATAATTTAATTTAGTTAATCTACTGGGGGTGGATCTAGATAGGAATTAGGTGGTGACATTTCTTCTCTAAAGATATGGTACTCTTTATCATCATCGAAAATTGTACCCTCCTTCTTCTTAGAAAACATTTTCACATCATGGTTCAAAATCCAATCCATATTGAGGATTATATAGAATTATATCATAGTTATGAATATGTGATTAGTAGATAAAGAACATTTATATTCCCTAACATGTATTGTTTCAAAAAAAGTTGTGGCAATGATACATCCCTTATGAGTTTTGACTAACAACTTCCTTGTTAAATTAAATTGGAAATATCTAATTTTCATGGAAAACTAGGAAGATATGAATCAATGAAATGTTCCAGAATCAAATAAAGCATTGTATAAATTTGAGTAAAACATTAAATTACATACCACCACATCATTCGGATTTTCAACCATAGCCGTAGTGATCGTATAATCTTGGCATTTATCCATTAGTCATTTCTGAGTTAAGTTTCCTTGGCACTTAGAAAATTTATTTTCATAATGCCCCATTTCTCTACAATTATAGAATTAAAAATTAATAGCCTCTTTCTTTCCCTTATAATCATGAGCTTAGTGGAATTTTTCACCACACTTGTAACAGACTCACATTCCCAATAGGCAAGTATCAGGGTGTTTCTTCCCACATTTACCATTGGATGAAAATTCAACTTTTCCCTTATTCTCCTAATTTCAATTTATAGAGTATTTAGTAGATCTATTATTCTCTTGATTTTCTTTAAAGTCTTAAGACATAGGGAATTCATTTTCTACCTTGATAGAACATGAGATAATGTCTTCGTGTGATGAGAAGGATTGCGAGACTAATGCTCAACGGAGAAATGGGTTTAACCCATCGAATATTCAATAAATCTTACTCCTTGGGTTATCTATATAATCTCTTTTATACCATTATAACCTTCTAATGTTAGCCTCATTCTTTGAAACATTCTCATCCTCATTTTGCCTCAGACTCCGAAATAGTATTTCCATATCTTCTCGATGGTCAAGAGGAAAGTATTTTTTAAGAATATCTCTTTAAACTACCCCTATTACATATTTGATACTTCTTCATATTCCTTTGTGTTTTGAATTAATGAAAAACATTGATTTTCATCTCCCATGAGGTGATAAATTGATATGAAATTTTTTTCCCTTTCTCTACTCAGCAAAGCATGAAATATTTTCTCTAAGGAATATATCCATTTCTCAGATACAAATGGATTTTTAGTGCTATTGAATATTGGTGGCTGATTCTTCATGAAGCGGTCTAACATTGATCCTTCCCATTGTGGATTGTGGTGCCCCATACGAGTAAGGTTATTTTTCATAACTTGAGTTTGTCCCAGTATGGTGATAATATGATCAGAACCATTTTCCTCACAAGCTCCACTATAATTTTCTTGAGTAGGATGGCAATCCATACATGGATTATGTGAGTTGATACAATTTCCATTCCTTCCTCTATGATCCATTTCTAAAAAATGGAAAACTTTAGATTAGTTTAGGAATCACAATATATAATTCCTAACATGTAAAACACTTAAAATTCATTGAACAGTGTATGGATATAATCCATAATCATAAAAAATGTTTTCATTGAATAGTTTTACTCATAAATACTTCATAATTTCTTTTAACGAAAATGTGAATTATCCTAAGAATATTCCAAGGAGTGTCGTAACCAAGAGTGCAGAAATGCCCATTGTCATGTACCAGGATACCCTGGTTCAAGCCCAAAACTCCTTGTCAAAAATTTCACTCCTAGTTACATCTATTCCAGAGCTTCCCCTACCTACTCAAATTCAGAAAAGGATGTATTTCTTGGAAAATTCAAAGAATCTCAACATTTCCAAAATTCTATGAAGTTATTCTATACTAATGCTGAATGTATATATTCCAAGGTTTGTAATAATCCTTCTCTAATACAATTTTAATTCCCATACCCTAGTTACCTATAGTCAGTGCATTATTACATAACATTTCCATGACACAATGAATCATGACCCGGATGACCGATCTGTTTAGTAGAATTGGAAGTACTAGATACATACATAAGTTTTAAATTAAATCATGAAATAAAAAAACAACATTATGTCTCCTTTTAACACAATAATATCCCTTAGACTATCCCTATTGGTCAGACATAATTTACTTCTACTCATCCTAAAAAAACATAGAAAGGGGTGAGCTCGGGTGCTCCGTAAGGATAACAATATAGAGAAAACATCCATAAATATGTATAAACATTTAAGGAAATGTACAAGACTATAACACGACACTTTTAAACTAAACAATGATCATAATATGGATTAGATAATTCAAATAATGCCATTTACAAATTCACATGGATATTTTACTAGTCAAATAATCACATGTAATATCAGTAGCCAATTTCATAATGATAAAATGCATAAAGCTGTATATCATAACCGCATAGTCAAGGCCTCGTACAAAGACTACAAATAATATTTTTTCAAGGCCTTGTTCCAAGACACTAGTTTTTCTCATGAGACCTACTGATGCACTGTGGAGCTATAACGGGCTCTACCCATCACTTTCTAATTCCAATTCATTATACATATAAAAATATTGAAACATAACATAAACATTCATATTAAAAATATCTTAAGGAATGTCAATACATTAATAATAAACCATGAATAGTATAAAAATATCACATCCATAGTCAAACATATAACAAAACCTTCAATACAATATGGAAGATTGTATCATAATAAATTATCATCAAACTAGCATAAAATCCAACAAAGGATGTTTACATAGATGAAATAAAAACTATTGAAGAGAAATATATCTTTTTATTTTGAAATAATTTAAAAGTATTGTAATTTTAAAAGAAAAAATTTATTTTGAAAATATTTTTATAATCTTGTATGGGAACATTCGAAGGTGTTAAAATGGAGGAAAATAGCCGCAAAAACCATATAAGTTAAAAAAAATTGTTACAATAATTTTATCGAAAAGGTTGTAGAAGACCGTGTTTGGAAAACGATGAAAAGATTCCTTTATAAAAATATTATAAAATGTCAAAAAAAGGTATAAATGGATTTAACTCATAGATTAGAAAATAGTAAAAATGTTTTGAAATAAATTTTTAAGAAACAAGAATGTGGATGATAAAGAGGTCCTAGTAGATACTCAGGTATAAAAAACCTCGGATATTGAAGAGATTGTAGAATTAACCCTTACCCTATACTTTTCCTTGATAGAGGGTATGTTAAACTCCAATTTAATAGTAAAATCATTTTTATTTAATCATACAAGAACCAAATACATAAATTTGGTATCATATATGATCTTCAAATATTGCATTGTTCATAATATTTCAGTAGTATCATTGTTTTGGGTGTTAACTGAATCATTTTCCATTATATGATTGGTAACATAAACCATTTTTTTATGGATAGGATGTATTTGATTCATATCAAGAATTATATTAAGTTTTTAAACATTATTTTTAATCATAAAATGAAAATTATTCTGGAATTGTTATGATGGGGAATGAATTTCATTGCTTTTGTGGAGACTGTAATCCGTACGTACGCACAAGCGACAATATCATTATACTGATGGTTAAATCATATATAATTGGATGTTATATCATATACACAGAATCATTAACATGTTACATTTTTTATTTCAATCATTTATACTCATTATTATACCAATACAAATAATGAAGTGTTTGAATAAGAAACTACACCAAGACGTGGAGACGGTAAGTTGTATATATGCACGTATAGTGACTTGTCATTCATTGGTTGAATATGATAATAAATATGGTTGTAAAATATTTATAATAACATCATAGTATGTATAAGGAATTGGGGTTATTATTTTGGTATGGAAACAAAAAATAAAGTGGAAGTGGAAGAAGAAAAGAACATTGAATGGGGTGGTGAAATTATTACTTCTTCTTCGGGTGTTTCCTTTTGTGTTGATCAAAAGGGAACCATAGGTTGTATTTCTGATCAAACTAATGCCTATAGGTCTATTTTAGGGTAGGTGGGAGGATATTGGAATAGGGTTTTTCCTATAAAAATGGATTTGGAGGTGTGATTTTGGGAGAAGGAGAAGTACCCTTTTATAAGAGAGGTGATGGTCACTTTAGGAAAAGATTTAAATATTATTTTATTATATAATCATATTTAGTTTATAATGGCAAAAAAATGATTTATTTATAGGATATGGTGGGTATTTGTAGAAGAACTATCAAAAAATATGTTTTAGATAGTTTTAGGTCTCTAAATTAACCTTTTCATTTCGATTTTACTCTTAGTTAAATTGTTGAACTTTTACCAAGTATTCTTGTATTATTATAATAAATGGTTAATAATCATACTATAAAAAGAAAACAGAACCCCAAGTGGTTAATTATTAATATATATAACCTTATCTAATTCATTTTTCCAAACCTTATATTTGTAAGAATATAATATCAACTAATAATATAGTATTTGTTTTAAAAACTCATTTATCTCAATTTTGACACTATTTGGTATTTTGTGTTTCTGAAAGTCATAAAAACATTTTCACTTCGAACACAATATTTTAATAAACGCTAAAATGTCATATTAACCTATAAAATTAGTGTAATTTATCATAATTATCAATTTACATTTATTTGGATATTTATAATATCAATTATTATAATCTTTCATTAATATATAATTACTACATCATCATTTTTTAGAAATAAATTTAATTATTTAATGTCTAAGAATTATAAAAAAAATACCATTATGTAGGAAATATTTTTATCTTTCTAATTAATATTTATAATAGAATTTATCTTTTTTATCACCCTATATTAAAAATTGTTTAGTTATTAAACATTGAATTTTATACATTTAAGTCTTCATTAAATAAAATAACAATAAATTCCCTAATATGATCCAAGTGGACCTAAAGGATCATATTTTATTACTAAGGTTTATTTTGGACGAAATAAACTTATCCAATAGAATTATGACATGTGTTAGGGTAATTATAATATCATTTTTATCTTTAATTACCCTATTTACTTTTAACCGTGGTAAGTAAAAGTCAAAAGTTTCTATTCACCAAAATTATTTTCATCTTATTCAACAACATTTTACATACTGATTTCAACCGTGTCAATCAGATTTTGGAAATTCAATTCACAGAAGCAATAACATTACATTTTAGGAAAATTGGCAATTGTGCATTGAATGTGGGTAAAAGAAGGTAGAAAGTTCAATAAAATTTTATATATGTAATATTATTATAAAATGAATCCAATGAATTAAATTGAACATATATATGTATTATTTATATTTTTTACCTAATAAAAATTAAAATAAAATAACTAAATATTTAAATAAGAAGTCGGTTTCAAAAAATAACACATTGTTTTTTACTATTCATCAAAAATTGAATGTTTTTAAAATAATACCAAGTATTCACCCTATAATAATTTTGATATTCTGAATCGAAAAATGAATTCCATTTTGAAAAGTAAAATTTCTAAAATTTCTAAAAGTGGGTATTACTATTCATAACAGCTAGTTTGATTGGTCATGGTGTGTTTAAACTCTGAGTTGCGTACAACGCAAGCTATTGCATTATTTAAAGGGAAACATACCATGGAATCTTGGGGTGTTAAAGGTCCAATGTGTGTTTTGTGTATGTAATGAAATTAAAGGTATGATTTCCCCTTTCTAAAATGATATGTGATACTATATAGTTGGAGACATAAAACATGATTTCAAAGGGTAAATACCACTATCATGATAAGACAATTCTTTAAAAAGTGATAAACTTTTTAAATTAATCAAATTCCATTTTAAAAGTTTCATTAAAAAAAGATCACATATTTTTATAATATTTTGGAGGATATGAGAGAAATTTTATAAAATCATTAATAATAGATGGAAAAAACTAGAATTTCCATATAATGAATACACATTAAAATCAAATTTATGATAGGTTAATGAAGAAATAACAATAAATTTTTACTTATCAAAACTTATACCCACCCTATAAGCAACATGACCCAAAAAATGCCACATTCTAGCCTAAAATAACATTTTCATAATTTAAAAAAAAATTATTTATAGTGACCTGATACTTTCATGCCTAAATATTATAACTTTTTAAATTAGTATTTAATTCATAACATTACAATCCACATAAAAAATTTAATGGTTTAGTGTATTTGGAGACTAGATACATAAATATCTTATTTAGGAAAATTATTCATCATCTCTAACAATGTTCTTATAATATTTTACCCATCTTGACATACATTACATAAATATATTCTTCATAACTGGGGGAAAGTAAACATGATAAAGGCTGAGATTATATTCCCTTATGGGAAAACATGGGAGATATCAAATTTAGATCATATAAAGCATATGATAAGTATAATGGTATAAGATCATGACAATTACATAGAATGTTTTTACCCAATATTTTATGGATCTTAACCATGATTCATGTAATAAATCATTATTATTTTAAAATACCTGAATCGTAAGAGTGAGGTATCATCATAAATCAATCACAAATAATAATTTCATATCATAATAATAAATACAATTAATAAGAGTGTGGAAGTATCATATGTATATAAACCACTTCATTTTTCATGGTTAACAACCAATACCATAAAATCATAGTGTATCATGAATCAAAACCTATTTGCCATATCTTAAAGAATCACGAATCATTATCTGTTTCCCATAGTGGATTGGGCATCCCAACATATTTCCCCTGGTGGATCAATCTCATCAACTTGTATTCCATAATTATCTCAAAAAATATAAATCATTATGTAATTTATTAAAAGAATATATAATCCTGGTCCCACTAATCAAATAATGAAATAAATACAATGTAGATCCAAAATACTCTAAAACATTCATCATATCATCATAACAGAACCTATGAAAATGAAAAAAGTTTCATTAACATTTCATCATTTAATTATATCACAACCTGTGGAAAATAAATGGGTTTCCTAAAAATATCATCATAATAATCATAAACCATGTAGAGATATATAAAGGATAGTATCATTGGATCATATACTAGTACACAAAAATTAACATCAATGTATACCATCTTATATGGAAATAATTTTAATATATCACTTGGAATAATCCTTGAGGAAAATATCCTATTCACATTCAAATAACTTCATTAAAATATAAAAATTTACGAAATATAACAGAAAAATATTTATTTTAAAATAACCTTGGATACTTGTAAAGGAAGCCTAAAAGGAGTAACTAGACAAGAAAGGTATAAATTCCATTCATTCCAGGAAAATTAATATAAATAATACACTCAAATTTATGGTAAAACATTAAAATTACCTCGTTTGGAAACAAACAAGAAGATTCTTCTGGATTATTTTTTATAAAAATTTAAACATGGGTAAAAATATATTTAAAAACACATATGATAATAGTAAGAAATTATTGAAATAATTTTAAATACTACATGGAGAAGTAATAAAAATATTTATTAACAAAATAAATAATGTTCGTTTTTTTGAAAAACATTTTTTAAATCATTTTAACTACCAAAGCGAGGAAATTTGAAAAAAACCCAACCCTATTTATGAAAGTTTAGTTTTTAATTTCCTACATTGGAATGAGATACAAAGAATTTAATCCCTAAGGAACCATCATTTTAGTATTCATTGTAAATAAAATATTTACATAAAACTCACATTATAATTGGAAATATATAATCCCCAAAGTGTTTTCTTTGGGAATTTTATATATCCAGAAATAATTTCCCTTCATATTAATCAAAAAAAAAATCCTCCCATCATAAGGAAAAAACATAAGAAAATTGTGATATCAAATTATGAATCTGTTTAAGAGTAAAGTGTATGCTATAATGAATAAATAATAATAATAAATATGGTAAGGGTAATAACTGAAAGAGATTCTATTCAGTCAATTAACTGAGAATAATATGGTAGGAATAAATGATGATAAAACGATGTCCTATAAGTAGTCACATGAGCTTGTAGCTTTAGAAAAGACATTATAACTAATTAAATAATCACATGGAGCATCAATATCTAATATCATAATGATTGAATGCATAATATTGGTCATCATAACTATAACATCATGGACTTGTTCTAATACATGTAATGGAAATGGGTAAGGCCTTAGCTAAAAACCCAAGCTAGTTTTTCTCATGATACCTACCAATTCATAGAGGGGATATAGTGCCCCCTCCCATCACATAATATTTCCAATTAATTTCTCACATAAAATGAGTGAAATATAATCAATATTAAAATTCTTATTTATAAACTATCATACATAATGTAAGAAATTATCCCAATCAATAAAAATAATCATAATCCATCCATAGTATGGTATCAAATTGGTACATAACAAGTCAAACTGACCATTAACCATTAAAATAAATTATTATGATGGAATCATTTCAACATATCCCTAGTGTCGCATAAGTAAAATAAATTTTTTATGTCATTGAAGAATAAAAATACCATAAAATGTCATTAAAAACATTCTTGTGAAAAATATACTTTTATAATAGGAAAATATTTTTAAAACTAAAATTTCACAAAATATTTTGAAATTAGTTTTGTTTTAAAAAAAACTTTTTAAATTGTAAATTATTTTTTAAGGCATTGAATATTCATGAAGGCATAAATCATATAAAAACCATACATTTTACAATAATGATTCAATTAACATGTTTGGTAAAAGGGAAATGGGTATTCTTCGGAAAAATACAAGATGATTATTTTATTTTTTCTTAAAAAATGTAAAAAATGATAAAAAAATTATTTAATAAATCATTTTGAAAATTTTATAAAATTTTTTGAATTTTATTTAGAAAACACGGTTTTGGAAGAAAAATGATTTTTGACAGAAGAGATAAATAAAGTTAGATCTTATTAAAAATATTTTCTCAATAATTTTACATACCAATGATAAGAATATTATAATGTTACATGAAATAATCTTTAATAAACATAGGATAAAAAATTTAAATATTTTAATTTTAAAATTATCAAATAATTACCTTCAATGGAAATTCAAGTATAAAACATCCCAATTGAAATGTGATTGAAACATAAATGTCTTATCACTTCGGTAACTTTTGATTCATAATACCCTTGAAAGAAATAAAATAAAAAGAATCATTATATACCCTAAAGGTAAATATATTCTTGATAAAACATATCAAAAGTGTCAGTATATACACCACACAATGTAATATGTTGTGAATATGGAATATGTATCACTGAAGTAAAAGTGTGATGAGAAACCACTATCATGGGTTTGACATCCTTCAAGTGTGTCTTAACCTTATGTATAAAAACATTGGTTTGTTATAATTATATTATGAAATCATAATCTTATATATCATTAAAAATATTATTTTATCATGGTACTTTATCTATAATTAATTTATAATTCTTTGTTGAAATCACTTTTTTAGGTAATAAAAACTTTGTTTTCAATGTATGTTTTGATTTGATATTTTCATCCTTTTAATTTGATAATGGTTAAATAATTTTAATAATTTTAATGATAATATAAGAGTCATATATATTCATTTTA
This sequence comes from Viscum album, assembly GCA_963277665.1. Lineage (NCBI taxonomy): Eukaryota > Viridiplantae > Streptophyta > Magnoliopsida > Santalales > Viscaceae > Viscum > Viscum album. Next base: position 58,108 of record CAUJRU010001218.1, on the reverse strand, counting down.
TATGTATTTACATTAATCAGTAAATGTTAAAGATAAAAAATAGATTACACTGTTCATGGAGATGGTAAGCCATACGTACACATGAATGATGTTTCCATTTTTTCTAGACTGATGGAACAAAAGAGAAAAAAAATATTAATTTACATTTATAGAGTCATTATTATTTCATATTTAAAATTCATATTATTCAAATACATCCATATTACCATCATTGAAAAAAGTAAAATGAAGAACATCTCACATCACTACATGGTGGTGGTAGTTCACACGTATGCATGGGCGACATTATTGTTTTCCAATGTATTGGAAGGTAAGAAGTTAGAGGTGATATTATAATTCTATAATTTTTTAGGTCATAAATATCACATATATTCATTAATTTTATCCTTAATTCATTCCATTTAAATCATAATCAAAAAACAAATCACATCGCTTCGTGTTGCGGTAGATTGCAGTACACACAAGTGATGTTATCATATCCCCCATGAAATAGAAATGTGAGAAAGTATATGTGATATAATAATTCCAAAAGTATAACAATTTCATAAATATAATATAAATATGTTAAATCATTCATTATATCCATCCATGAAATGTGGTGATATTAAAAAAATTTCATTGGTTCTTGAGGTGGTGTGTCATGACCCGTCCACAGGGCCCCTGCGGTTACTACCCGAAGCCCACCTTCCATAGGCCAGGGGCTAGAGACTAGCACCAAAGGCGTAACTCCAGAAAACTGGGAAGGAATTGCCTTTATAAATCATAAACACACACAACCAAAGAACAAGCAGAAGAAAAAACTAAGTAAATACTGTATAACAAGTGTGATGAATGTAGAGGGGCTGGAAATACAAGCCTAATAGCAAAGTACAAGGAAAGGAAAAATAGATACAACTAAGAAATGAAACGGCTGGAAGGTATCTAGAAACTTCTGGATCATCCACCATGGATCCTACCTGAAGGGTAGGTATAGATATCCTCCTCAATACTCCACGTCTGTCCGTCTCCTCCGGGTACCGACTCATCGTGAGGTCCACCTACAGGTATCGTCCAGTCCTCGTACACTCCACCTTGGTAAGCGCTGTTCGACATCTTCATCCAACACAATGAGGTGGGGGCATAGCTCGGGCATGGGTGAGCATAATGATACTCATTAGGGACCCCAAGACACTCAATGTCTCACAAAATCTACAAAGGTTAAACCACAGAAGAAAGAAATAATCATAAAGTATCAACCAACCCTACTTAGGTATATTCCCATACATATACCTATGTTATCAATCACAGTCCAGCTCCAACTCTCGAGCCCAAGCACAAACCATTCCACAAAGGAAGTAAAGTCAATCACCACGATGATAATGGTTGAAAGAAATGACTCAGCTCACACAGGTACACATCTTTCATAGAGTTATAGAGATGATCAGATGTAGTCACTGATTCATCTAAGTTGTCGGACCCACACAGGTTACAGGGCCAACTAAGCAGTTATACCCACACAGGATACATGACCGGCTATTCTGTCAGATCTACAGAGGCTATAGGAACAAAAGTCAGAACTGTCGGACCAACAGAGGATCCCATTACACTATTCATCACTGTCGAACCGAGAGAGGATTCCGGTATAGTAGTCATCGCTGTCGAACCCACGGAGGACTCTGATACAGTAGTCATTGGTGTAGAACCCACGGAGTATTCCAGTATAGTAGTCATCACTGTCGAACCCATGGAGGATTCTGGTATAGTATGATCACTGTCGAACCCACGGAGGATCCTGTCATCTCAGTCGCAGCCAGCATTAGGGTTCTCGCACACATCACGCTCGATTCCGGGAGAGTCCGCTCCTCGAGCCAAGTGTTGATACATAAACTATCACGAAGTTATGATTTTATGTATCACGTAGTTCTATCTCATCATAAGGATCCCAACGTGACAGACGGTCCGTCAATCGAATGCTCGGTCTGAGAGTTATTGGCATTTCCGTTCCAGGGGCCCAGTTGGATTTACGCTCAATCCAAACCCAACCATTTTCCAAATTCTTTGAAAACTCACTTAGAGTATCCCAAAAGTACCACCTTGTTGCAAGGGTCGCAGTGTTGCAGATGGCGCGTCAATCAGACGCGCGGTCTAAGAGTTATTCACATTTAAGCGTAGACGGGTCCGGCTCGTCATGCCCAGTGGGATGGCGGGTCGGCCCGACGCTACTCGGTGGGTCTGACCCAGCTGGGGGCCGTCCCTGCCCAGAGGTGCGTGGCCCACTCGCATACATGGCCCGCACTGCGGGCCACTCCGATTCGCCCTTCTGCGCCCCACGATGATGCATCCTCCTCTTTCCTCTATCGACAGTAGTCGACCGGTTCGGCCCAGAGCACGCGGCCCGCGCTACGGGCCCCAGTTCTCCCCATGCGCCGCCTACAGGCACTGTGATTCTCTAGCCCGGCCGAAACGTGGCTTTCCAGTTCACCCAGCCGAGCTGCCCGTGGACTCAGGCCACGTCCTTCTCCATGTGGCACCTATGGCGCCACTGTTCTCCAGCGGGACGGCCAGATCGGCCTGTCGGTCATCCAGCGGACCGGGCAGCCCGAGTGGCCACTGGTCCCTCCACATGGCTAGCGCGCGGCCACCGCCGCCACCGCCACCTCCGATCACCTGCAAAGCCACCCGGCGACCCCCCTTCTTTGGACCACCAGGTCTGCTACGGTGGTCAGAAATTGGATCTGTCTGCGCCATGGGTCCTCCAGGGATGCCACCCCCAATACTGGACCCTCCAGATTCCGTCGCTGCAACTTTTCCCCATTGCCCACGAAGAACACAACAAGCTGAAGAAAATCACAAGATCAGCAGAGGTAATCGGTCAGTGTTCATATTGGCCCAGACCCTCCGCATTAGCAGATCCTAACAGGGTTAAATAAATATCATCAACAAGACCGATCAATCCCAAATATAAACCCCGCATGAAATTATTCCCTTACCCGCAATAACGATCAAACCGCGGATCCTCCTGTTCGTTTGTAGGTCTGCGTTCATTGTTTAGAAATAATAATGGAGAATGTCAATCCCAAGAAAGGTAAACCCCTACCTTGTATTTGTTTTAGTATGTTGACAAGTCACAAAAGACGGACATCGTGGAAAACAAACGTTCTTCCATCAACGTCGGAGGAGGTAGATCTCATTGAAGACGAGTCGAGACGATGCCCTCAGTGTACTTCGTGGGTGGCAGTGCTTCCCTTCCTTTCTCCGATTGAAGAAGAAAGAATATGATGGTTCATGTTCTTTGGAGACGAGGATCGTTTTTCATTGGAATAGGTCATTCTTCATTAGAAGAAGTCGTTTCTCCGAGTGTTCTCCCAAAGCTATTATGTGTTCACCCCCAAACTAAAATAATAGCTTCCCTATTATTTTATTCATGCCATGCATTCCAAATGGAATTCAAAAGAATTAAAATATATAAAAATAAATAAATTAATTGTGGGAGTTGAATTCATTAATTAATGGGTGTTGGAACCTTAATGAGAGAAGGTGGATGGTTCAAAATTAAATGAGGAGAGGTGGCTTTATTAATTTCAAGGGAAGTTTAATAGACTTTCCCCAATTAAATGAATGTTACATGGGGGTTAAAGGGGGTTCAAACTAGAGTGGGCCTTACCTAGTTATATCCTCCCAATGGAGGATAGGGTGTGGTGGGCCCCACCTATAACGTCCACTTGGTGGTTTGAACCACCAATAAAATAAAAATATGTACAAATATTTTTTTTTATTTTATTTAACATCCCCAGAAATTAACCTCCAACCTTGATAAAACACAACTGTGGTAAAGGTTTCCTTAAGCTAATACTGGCGCTGCGAGTTCAGCGGTGCCCTCAAAATTCAATTCCAAGCACTGGTTCAAAAGATATAAAATCTTGCACATACGTTTATTGAACGTACCTGAGAAAAAATTCTGAAATTGTTTTTGGGAACACCGGGCCTCGGAATCAAGCGCTGTAAAAAACTGTAGACTCATAAAAATCTCATATATTTAAAAATAAAATCACGAAATATAAGGGTCTTTACATTTTCCCCAACTCAGATCTTTATGTCCCCGTAAGCTACAACTCATACTAAAGGAACAAATGAGGGTATTGAGCATATATCTAGGCCTCCCAATCTAATGTTCTCTCATTGAGGTTCTTGTGCTTCTAGCGAACACGCAACAGATGAATCGACTGTCCACGTAGGACCTGCTCCTATCAATCCTCAATCTCCACTAGATCCTCTTTGAATGTCTCCGCGTCATCAATGTTCAGCTCCCTGTAGTCGATGATGTGGGATGGGTCATGCATGTATCTCCTCATCTAAGATATGTGGAAGATGACGGGCACCTGGTTCAACTGATGCGATAGAGCTAGGCAGTAAGTCACCTCGCCTACTCTGCTAAGGACCAGGAACGGTCCGATGAATCACAGAGACAACTTGCCACCTCAGCCAAATCTTCATAGACCTCGTCAAGGTGATACCCGTATAAATACGTGGTCACCATCCTCAAACTCCAATTGTATCCATCTCTTATCAGCCTAAGACTTATGCCTATTCTATGTAGTCTTCATCCGATCCTGGATGATCTACACCTTCTTCGTTGTAGCGTACACCATCTCTGGTCCAACAATTGCTGACTCTCCTGGGTCAGTCTGGCACATAGGCAATCTGCATGTTCGGCCATAAAGTACTTCTTAAGGATCCATCCCGATGGTGGAGTGGTAGCTGTTGTTATACACAAACTCCACCAAGGGTAAGTGATCCTCCCATCTATGACTGATGTCGAGGACACATGAAAGAAACATGTCCTTGAGAGTCTGAATACTCCTCTCAGTCTGACCATCTGTATGAGGATAGAAGGTCATGCTCAAGTGAAGCTGCGTCCCGAAAGCCTCCTGCATCCCCTTCCATAACCGAGAAGTGAAATGGGCATCTCGATTGAAGACGATCATCAATGGCACACCATGCATTCGTATGATCTCTCGTACATAGAGGCGTCCCAAGCTCTCTACTGAATCTTACTCTCTAATTGGTAGGAAGTGGTCCGACATAGTGAGTCGGTCGACAATCACCCATATAGAGTTGTGTTCTCTGGATTTACATGGAATCCAAGTCATAAAATCCATGGATATCCCGTCCCACTTACACTCTGGAACTGTAAGGGCTGAACTAATCATGTTGGAAAATGGTTCCCCGCCTTCACTTGCTGATAAGTGAGGAATCGTGAGACAAACGCTGCTACAGCCTTCTTCATACCTGGCCACCAGTGGTGTCGTCGGAGGTCCTGATACATCTTCTCCACTCCTAGATGTACCTCTAAAGGAGATGTGTGGAACTCATCCAACACTTCCTCCTGAAGTGAAACTGGTACCATGGTACGTCCCATGAAAAGAATGACATGTTCACCACATTCATAATATCCATTAGGTTCCTACCATGTGGATTTCTGAGCACGTTGTGTCTCACAGTCAATGTCCCCATGTTGTGCCTTCCTGACTCACTGAAGAATTAAAGGAGTGACTGTGAGAGACTACAGAAAGGCTGATCCATGTCTATCCACAAAGGATATATGCAATGCGACCAACTGCTCTGTCACCTCTCCTAGTAGCTAAATGCATGATCTCCTGCTGATATCATCTGCTACAACATTTACCTTCCCAGGATTATATACTATCTTGATGTCATAGTCTTGGAGGAACTTGAGCCATCGTCACTGTCTCAGGTTCAGGTCCTTCTACGAGAATATGTACCTGAGACTTTGGTGGTAAGAGTAGACTGTAAAACGTTCACCCATAATATAGTGTCACCACATCTTCATGGTGAAGACCACTAATGCTAACTCCAGATCATGGGTAGCGTAGTTCTTCTCGTGCCGTCTTAATTTCCAAGAACCATACGCGATCACTGCTCACTCTTGCATCAGGACACACCCGAGTCCAGTCCCTGATGCATCACAGTAAACTACGTACCCAACACCCGATTCCAATAGCCTCAATATTCCTCACTAGTAAACCTCTTCCTCAGTTCCTGAAAGCTCTGTTGGCATCTCTATGACTACATGAAGGGTTTCCCATTCTTCGTCAATGCTGAAAGTGGTGCTGCAACTCTAGAGAAGTCTGGCACAAAGGATTGTCTGGCCGACTCATGATTGATTGACTACACCCTCTTATGTATAATTCCATCATGTGCTGCATGGGTTTCCTTTTTTTCCAACTAAGGAAAACCTCATCCAAAAATTGTAGATAAACCACAACCTGTTTTCTTAATATAGTCAATCTGTGTATGAACTATGGTTGCCAAGTCCATACTCAAACTAACGTCATAAGGCCTCGACGCTGCCACCAAGAGGTTCCAACTGAAAATCTCACCTAAAGGGTCGAATCACACCGTCGGCGTAAGTATGATTTTCAAGTATTCTCCCAAAGGTATCTCTAGACGTGTGGGTCAAGTCAACGACTTAACCAGATACTCTAGGTCTAGGACAAGATTCAAGGAATGAAGGAACGATTCATATCTATGTCTATTGATACAGAAACATGTAGTAGACACATACCATACCTCAAATCATTCCTAGATCCCTTGGGTCCCACTCCTTGACCGCATGCAGCTATTCTTTTCCATTTCCCTCCGGCTCCCTGAGCCTAGCATGGACTACAAAGGCGGGTGATTGTAACATGTAGAAATGTTCACCACCTCATGCTGCTCTCCTAGATATGCTTCCAAATATGCTAGCCAGCATATTCATCTGTCCTTAACAATTCCTCTTCTAGAAACATTCTACATGATCAAGTATCTGAGACTGGTGCCTGTTTCATGCTTTCCAACTGCAAACATTCACTGGCTGTATCAGCTTAACCAATGAACATTCAATCACAAAGGTTTTCTCTAGCACCCTAAAATAAGTATAAATGACTTGAGGAAAAAGTGTTGGCTTAGATATCCTTAAACACACCTCGCTCAAAGGTCTGAGCTATAAAGCACTGATCATAACATATTCATCGCGTACCAGGAAAGATTGGTATGGCTCGATGAATACTCTGCTACTGACACGTCATCCTTTCGAAGTTTTATAAGCTCAAGAAAACACCCATCCACATCCTCAACCCAATCCTCAGCTGCCTGTGGGTCAGGCACACCACATAACGTGAGGGATATATGGTGCTGAAACACATGTAAGGCACTAAGCCTACAAGTGTCCTCTAACAGTACTGCCGGTAGTGTATGCTGACCAATGGGAAGTGATATAGTTGGCACACTGCCCGAAGATACCATCTCAGAAAACAGTCCAAGTACCTAAAATTCATCACTATGCATACTATCCTAATGGTCACTCACTGAAAAAGATTAGTAGATAAGACCAACATCTTCTCTACTAGTGTCTCAACTAGGTGGAAAAGTCCAATAATCGCCTCCATCCAGTCCTCTTCTACTGGAACTCGTGCAACACACTCAGTCAGCGTGCACCATCCTCTAATGTGGCTGGTGGCATCTAATGCCCAATGGGTGGTGGTGGTGCTGGTCCACCACCCAAAGGTTCCAACATAGTAAGTGGGCCCTAAACCGAAGCTCCATCACTCGGTGGGCCATCGTCGTGTAATCTATCAAAAACCCTTGCTGGCTGTCTATGCGGCAGCATCCTAATAAGGAACAGATGCACCACAGTCAATAAGTTATACCTGGTGAGATGAATCAAAGTGTTCTCAATGAAGAATCTTGAAAACACACTCTCAATCAGTGTTTTCATGCACTGAGTCAGAAATCAGAAGTCAGGGTCCTGGTGTATGGATACGTCGACCGCCGCACCATCACTGGACTCCCTGGACTGAAAACCACACTCAATACTCGTAACACTATTACTTCAAAGTAGGACATATTAGAGTCCTATGTTCTACGGTAGAACCGACTCCTCTGATACCAATTTGTCACGACCCATCCTTGGGGCCTGTGCTGTGACTACCCCAAGCCCGCCTTCCATAGGCTAGGGGCTGACGACAAGCACTAAAGGCGTAACTCCCTAAAACTACGAAGGCATTTCCTTTAGAAATCGTAAACACACACAACCAGAGAATAAGAAGAAGCATACACTAAGTAAAAGTTGCATAACAAGTGTGTTGAAAGTAAAGAGGCTGGAAATACAAGCCCAGCAGTAAAGTACAAGGAAAGGGAAAACAGGTAAAACTAAAAAGAGAAATAGCCGGAAGGTGTCTAGCAGCTCTTGGATCATCCACAACGGATCCAACTTGAAGGGTAAGTACAAATTTCCTCCTCAGTGCTCCACATCCACCCGTATCCTCCAGGCACTGACTGGTCGTGAGGTCCACCTCCGGGTACCGTTCATTCCTCCTATACTCTGCCTCAGTCATCATTGTCTGACATCTGTATCCAACACAACGAGGTGCAGGCATAGCCTTTGTAGGGGTGAGTATAACGATGCTCAGTATGAACCTCGTGACCCTCAAGGTCTCACAAAATCTACAAAGGATAAACTAGAGAAGAAAGATACAATCTCGAAGTATCAACCAACCCTACTTAGGTATATGCCCGTACATATACCTATGTTATCAATCGCAGTCTAACTCCAACTCTCAAGACCAAGCACAAACCATTCCACAAAGGAAGTAAATTCAATCACCACGATGATAATGATTGATAGAAATGAATTAGGTCACACAGGTATACATCTTCTGTATAGTGATAGAGATGATCAGATGTAGTCACTGATTCATCTAAGATGTCGGACCCAGACAAGATACGGGACCATTAAGCAGTCGGACCCACACAAGATATAGGACCAACTATTCTGTCAGACCCATGGAGGATCCCGGTACAGTAGTCATCATTGTCGAAACCACATTGGATTATGGTATAGTAGTCATCGCATTCTAACCCACGGAGATTCTGATACACTAATCATCATTGTTGAACCCATGGAGGATTCTGGTACTGTAGTCATCCCTGTCAAACCAATGGAGGATCCTGGTATTGTATCGTCGATGTCAAACCCATGGAGGATACTGTCATCTCAATCACACCCAACCCTAGGGTTCCCGCACACAACACACTCGATTCCAGGAGGGTTCGCTCCTCGAACCTAGTTTAAATACATCAACTATCATGAAGTCCTATGTTGATGTATCATGTAGTTCTGTCTCATCATAAGGAAACCAACGTGATAGACGATGCGTCAATCGGACGCCCGGTCTGAGAGTTAATGGCATTTCCGTTCCAAGGGCCCAGTTGGATTTACGCTCAATCCAAACCTGGCTGTTTTCCACATTTTCACAAACTCACTTAGAGTATTCCAAAAGGACCCACTAGTCGCGAGGGTCCCAGTGCTTCCAACGACGCGTTAATCTAATGCGTGGTGGAGGAGTTATTCGCATTTAAGCAAAGATGGGACCAGCCCATCAAGCCCAGTGGGATGGTGGGTCGGTCCGACCCGGCTTGGCGGGTGCGACCAGGATGGGGGTCCGCCCAGCCTGGTGGGGCACGACCCACCCGCAGACTCGGCCTCTGCTACAGGCCAGTCCGGTTCACCCTGCACCACCACGCGGAACGGCCTCCTGCTCTGCCCCGGCCGGCCGGTTCGGCCCAGCGCACGTGGCCTGTACTGTGTGCCGGGATTCTCCCCATGCGGGCCCTGTAGGTGCCGCGATTCTCCACCCTGACTAGCCCGTGGCTAGCCGGTTCGCCCAGCCAAGCGGGCCGCAGACACGGGCCGAGTCCTCCTCCATGCGGCGCCTGCGGGGGCCGCTGTTCTCCAGCGGGCCGGCCGGATTGGCCGGCCGGTCATCCTGTGGACCAGGCGGCCCAAGCGGCAGCCAGTCCCTCCACGTGGCCAACGCGCGGCCGCCTCCGCCGCCTCTAGTAACCGGGGCCACTGCCTGGTGACCCACCTTCTACGAACCACCGGGTTCACTCCGGTGGTCAAACATTTGATTCGTCTGCACAGGGGGTCCTCCCAAGATGCCTCCCTCAACGCTGGACCCTTAAGATTCCGTCACTGCCACTTTGGCCCATTGCCCACGAAGAATTCAACAAGCCAAAGAAAATCACAAGATCATCAGAGGGAATCGGTCCGTGTTCAGATTGGCATGTACCCTCCGTATTAGCAGATCATAATAGGATTCAATAAAGATCAGCAACATGGCCGATCCATCCCAAATCTAAACCTCGCATGAAATTCTTCCCTTACCAGCAAGAACGATCAATCCGCGGATCAACATGTTCATTGGATGGTTCGTATTCATCGTTTAGAAATAAGAATGGATAACGTCAATCCCAAGAACAGTAAATCCCCCTACCTCATTTTTTCGTAGTACATTGACGAATCATAGGATACGGACATCACAAAAAATGGATGTCATTCCGTCAACGTCAGAGGAGGTAGATCTCGGTGAATATTAGTTGAGACGACGCCCTCAGTGTACTTCATGGGTGGTGGTGCTTCCCTTCCTTGCTTCGGTTGAAGAAGGAAGAAGATGGTGCCTCACGTTATTCGGAGACGAGGAGAATTCTTCATTGGAATAAGTCGTTATTCATTGGAAGATGTCGTTTCTCCAAGAGTTCTCCCAAATCTTTTATGTGTCCACCCCCAAACTAAAATAATAGCCTCCCCATTATTTTATTCATTCCATGCATTCCAAATGGAATTCAAAAGAATTCAAATCTCTACAAATTAATGAATTAATTATGGGATATCAATTCATTAATTAATGGGTGTTGTCACATTAATGAGAGACGGTGGAAGGTTCAAAATTAAATGAGGAGAGGTGGCTTTATTAATTTCAATGGAAGTTTAATAGACTTCCCTCAGTTAAATGAATGTTACATGGGGTTAAAGGGGGTTCAAACTAGAGTGTTCCCCACATAGTTATATCCTCCCAAGGGAGGTTATAATGTGGTGGGACCCACCTCTAACCTCCACTTGGTGGTTTTAACCACCAATCAAATAAAAATATGTACATGTATTTTTATTTTATTTTATAAAGAATCCCCAAAAATTAACTTCCAACCTCAGAAAAATGAAACTGCAGTAACGATCTCCTTAAGAGAATACCGGCGCTGCGAGTTCAGCGGTGCCCTAAGATTTCAATTCCGAACACCGATTCAAAACATATAAAATCCCACACATACTTTTTCTAATCTCACCTGATCAAAACATCATAAATTGATTCCGGGCACACCGGGCATCAGAATCAAGCGTCGTCAGAAACTGCAGACTTTTAAAAATATCATGTATTTAAAAAAGAAATTTTATGGAATTTCTGGGTCTTTACATGGTGGTTCATCATACACATGATCAAGTGTTCCATTTTCTATTTGATGGAAGTTGATATGGATATTGGTTATTTCGTTAATATAATAAATTATAATTATATAGGGGATATTGGTTTTATTATATTATCATATTTTAAAATTATTTTATTATCATAGAAGAATAAATAAAAAAATACACATGTTTAAGAAATTTACCACTTATTTAGAGAGCCTCTTTAGGTTTATTCCTAATGACTTCCTAGGGGGACTCATAATAAAAATAATGAATCTAGGTTGTGGGGAGGTATGTAAATAAGATACTAGGGTAGGTATGGTCTGAATCAAATGGGTTTGGGAGTGTGATTAAGGGGGATAATGGGTGACCTTTTAAAAGTGTGGGAGACGACATGTAAAGAAGGATTGAAAAGATATAGTGATAAACAAATTATTCCCATAAAAATATCCTTAAAAATATATTTTTTCTATAATTATAGGTGATATGGCCAATATATTCCCATTAAATGTTGTTTGTACAATCTTATGTCATTTGTGGCCCTTATATTCTTATTTTAACACCACGATCAATCCATTTTTTCCTTAACAATGATATTTAGTTTTTACATTTTTTATTATTTATTATGGTCAAAATTAATCTAATTTTTTTTATAATATTAACTATTATAATTAAAAAATTTAATACATTTTCCTGAATTTATTTTATATACTTGAAATAATCCAATTTAAAATTAAACTCTCGGAAGTGTTGAAAATAATTGTTTTTCCAAAGAAAAAAATTTAAAACATCAAAGCGTTTTTATATTGTAATTTATTATAAAATTTATCCCAATAACATAAGTTAATTAAATATTAATACATTATAGCTAATTTTACTTTTAAATAAATTTAAAATAATTAACCATATAGATAATTTAAATGAAATGACATTTTTTAGAAAATCATTATTTTCCACTATTCATCATAAAATTAATATTTTCAGAAAAATACAGAACATTCACTCAAATATCATTTTGACATGTGGATTTAAAAAATATTTTTATTTTTCCAAATAAAATTTATAAAAGTTGTAAAAATAAATTTTAATTGATTTTTGCAATGCGAAATAGAACACCCTTTTAGAAAAATACACTTTTTTAAAAAACACTTAATTTTATTTCAAACGGTTCGTATTTTATTTATAAATAAAAAATAGATTTTTTTTATTTTATAAAAGTTTAAAACATATAATTTTGATAATTTATTTTTTTACAATTCATAATTTCTAATTTAATGGCTATGTTATAAGGGTATTCTATGTTATGGTTCATTTGGACATGGGGTTTCATGTTACGCAAGCTAGTGAATAGATTGTTTTATTTAAAAATAAATATATTAACATATCAGTGTGTTAAATTATCATCTAATATCAGTTTTTCATGTCATATATACTATTAGAAATTATTTTTTGGTTTTTAAATATTGGGGTGTTACATTCCCCCAATCTTCAATAAATTTCAACTTCATAAATAAAACTTTATCATGTAAATCATTGGATTGACATTTGAAAATAAATTTTCTACAATTCCCGAATCATTAAAGGGTTAATATAACTTTCACCCAATAAGATAGAAAGTAAAATATTATGTCACTCAATAATAACTCATATATACATTTCTAAATATGATAATATTGGTGGGAAGTGAAGATATGCACATTAATAAAAAACATAAATAATAATCGATATTGGTAGAGATAACTGAACATAGGAAATTGGGTTATCTAATAAGGTTAATGAAAACTGAAACATGAATTTTTTAAGAGTTAAAAGATAATCAATTCTTTAGAAATGATGTTATTCGGATAATATTTTTATTTTAATATCATTTTCCTAGAGTTGAAGAATTATTTTACTATCTAAATTATTCACATAATGAAATATACGTACCTTATGAGTATAACATTTTCCATTAATAAATTTACACCAAAATCTCATATTTTACTCCAAATAATGAGTATTTAAGTTTGGTTTTCCCTTCGCAATGTAAAAAAATTATATTTTAATATGTTATAAAGAAATGAAAACTACTTCCCTTGATATTTTCCAAAACAAAAAATTGGTTAGAATGAGTTGTCCAAAAACACCCAAATTTCACATTCTATTATTATAAAAACATTTAACCTTAATACCATTTCAAATTATATCGTAGAAAATTCATTTTCAACAAAAATTAGAAGGGATATTACCAATAAACATAAAATTATATTTATTAGATAACATAATGTGGATCTTAATGTATCATTAAAGATATTTTATTGACATGATCACCAGAAAACTATAATTAAATCATCCATGATTCAAAAAAAATATCAGGTTTCCAAATATATTCCATAAATCCAAAAGTGTAGTAAACACTAGCAGAGCTAACATAAACCATCAAATCACAATCCAATTTCACGGTCACCAATATTATCCCTTAAACATACATTTATCATTATTATGTAAACATTATACATTTTTTATGGATCATCTTACATAAATCATATGTTATCCCAAAAGATCAACTTTCCCCTAAATCACATTTCTTGGTCGTCATTAAAATTTAAAAAATTCATTAAAATCCTTCAAGAAATAATGACAGAGTAAAATCGTCATCTATTACATTATTCTTGTAGTAAAATATCATTTATTAAATATTTATATTAAATAATTATTTAATATAAACACAAGTACATTAATCATTCCTCTTCTTCTATAGTATAATCATAATATTTACATTGATCTTGTAGCTTCTTTTAAGGTATATTACCATGATTCTAGGGAAATTTATTTTCATAGTGCCCCATATAGTTATAAATGAAGCATAGAAGATTTTAGTTTATCTACTTACCATACAATCATGATAATGGTTTTACTTCTCTCTATACTTACATAAAAGATTCATTTCCTTCAAGAAATTAATAGGACGATTCTTTCCATAATTATAACATGTTAAAAAAAATCTATCTTTACCTTGTTTACTTATCTATATATTTTTATATTTCTTTCTACTTATCTTTATTACCATAGATGTCACAAAAATTAAAAAATTATTTCTACATATTGATAGCACATGATATTATGTACTCTAATGATTAGAAGGTTTGTGATACTTGTTCCCTTAAAATAATTGTCTCTAAATCGTAAAATAAATTGTAAATATTCATATATGGGTTAACTGTGTTGTGTTTATCATTCCTTTCTAACATTTTGAATTTGGATTCATACTTAGAAAAATTTCAATCTTCCTATTTTATTAGATTAAGAAATTGTCTCTCCATATCTGCTCATTGCTTGTGAGGAAAATAATTTTCCCAAATGAGTAACATAAAATTATTCAATCACATCCATGATAATTCTTATTCATAATTAGTGTTCTGAATCAATGACCATCATTGATATATATATTGAATATTATAAAATGTCTTGACAACCTTATCCATTTCATTACTACCCAATGTGAGAAATATATTCTCTATGTAACTTATCAATTTCTCAACTACAAATGGATAGGTTGTCCCATTTAATTATGTAGGCTGATGGTGTGTGAAGCAGTATAACATTATTACACCTTGTGGTGGATCAATAGGATGCTCCATATAGTCATTTTTATTTTTTATAACCTAATTATTCTATCCTTATATTGTTATAATTTGATTATTTTTATCTATAGTTCTATCTCAGCCTTTATTCTCTTTTCTTGGATAGAAAACCCTATACATGGTATGTGAATTAATACAGTTTTCATTCCACACACTAGGAACCATTTATAAACAATATAATACTATATATTAGATCATAACATTATGAAACATAATTTATAATCCAAAAACGAGTGAAACACTTAACATATATTGAAAATTTTATATATAGATATTTTTATAGTCATAATAATGATTTCATTATGATGGTTTAAAATCATAAAATATTTCCAAATCCTTCATAATGGGTTATAAATAAAATTTCAATTATCCAAAGAGTATCCCCAAATAGTTTCATTCTAGGAGTAAAGTAAGGCATGTTTCCTATACTGAGTAATGCTTGAGTCATGCCCGACATGCCTTTTTTTAGTTATTAACCCTTGGTATATATATTCCAGAACTACACTCACATGTGGTATCTTGACAGGGATGTAATTATAGTAAAAAACACATTATACCTACCTTAATAAGACTATATTATTTTCTTATATACTTATCCTCAATTCCTATAATAGTGTTATATTCCCTAATCTATGTTTTACTATAAATAGTTTCTAAGGTTTCCACAAGGATTCATATGATACCAACTATAAATACGTTGACCCTTATAGCCCAGTATTGGGGGTTACTTTTGACATTAGCATAAGACAGATGGAATCTCATACTGAGGGATATAATATATTATTTTCCTCAAAAAATAGGATATATACTTGAAATTCACATTAAAAATGAAAACATAAAATAAAAAAATATTTCATTTAAGAATTCCATATTTCCCTTTAACATATCCCAACATATCAACCATAAAACACTTCCTAGAATCCTGTAGAAAATAAAAGATAAGAAAATGGCGATCTCATATAATCAGTAAGGGTAATCCTATAGAAGAAGCTATCATGAATAAAATAGCATAATAAATATATAAGGATAAATAACTAAAACACTTTCCATTTGTTCAATTACATGAGTATAATTGGGAAGGAATAAATGATGATAAAAAATTCCATATAAGTGATCACATGAGTTGGAAACTTAACCAATGATTTTACAACTAACAAAATAATCACATGGAACATTAATAATTAATCTTAGGATGTGGGAATGTATAATTCTAGACATCATATCCATACCATGAGGACCCCATGCCAATATATATTACATAAATGGGTAATTCCTTGGTCAATACCTCATGCTAGTTTATCTCATGAGACTAACTGCTGCATCATGGGGATATAGCAGTTCCCACCCTTAACTTATTAATTCCAACTAATTTTTTATTTAAAATTATTGAAACATAATAAATAGAAATATTCATATTGATAAACAATCATTTTAAATATAAAAAATTACCCCAATCAATAAATACAATCATAAACCATTAAGAGTAATATGAGGGGTATAAAAATAGTTCATCCCTTGTTAAACTGATCATGGAATATCTCCAGAATTAACAAGGATGGTATCATTATATCATATACCTAGTGGATCAAAAGTAAATAATTAGTTTATGTCATTGAAGAATATAAATACAATAAAAATGTCAGTAAAATAATTTTTTAGGAAATAAACCTTTTGATATGAAAATATTTTTAAAACTAAAATTTCACCAGATATTTGGTAAATAGTTTTATTTGAGAATAACCTTTGAAACTTATAATGTATGTTTTAAAACCTTGAGTTTTTATGATGGTGAAAATTCCATACATTCCGTACATTTTAAAACAAACATTCCGTTGACATTTTCTTTTGGAAAATACTAATATAACTTGTTTGGAAAACGATATGAAAATTCCAATAAAAAAAATTAAAATTTAATAAATGGTTAAAATTTACATTGATTAATTATTTTGAGAATGTTAAAAAAATTGAAAATATTTTTATAATATATATTTTGGAAGAAAAGGGATTTTCAACTGAAAATAGAAATAAAGTTGGAATTTATTAAAACAATCTCAATATTTTTAAGTACCAAATATAGTAATATGATATTATTAAAGGAAAAATTCATGAATAACCATAGTATTAAAAAATAAATTTTTTTATTATATAATGATAAAATAATTTCATTCAATATAAATTCAATTATATTCAATCCCAATTAAAATGAGGTTGAAACATAAATGTCTCACCGCTTTGAAATTTTTTAATATTAAGATCCTTAAAAGAAATATCATAAATGAAAAATTAAATCCCATGAAGAGAAATATATTCATGATATAATACATCAAAATGGGAAGTATGTGCACCAAAAATGTAATAAGTGGTGAATATGGAAAATGACTCACATAAGTACATGTGAGACGAGAAATCCTTACCTCAGGATAGACTTCCTCTGTTTGTGTTTAAAGATCCTATACAAAATGTAAATTTATTTTCTATATATTATATAATCATAATAAAATATCACATGCCTTATATTATTTAGTTATAGGGTTTTATCATTAGTTCATTAAAAATTCTTTGTTAAAATTATTGTTTCTGGTAAAAACAACTTCATATTTCAAGTATATTTTAATTTGGTATTATTTGTACTTTTACCTTGATCATGGTTCTATAATATCTATAATTTTAGCCATGTTATAGATTTCATATATATTAATTATATATTTATTTAGAGTAATATATAAAATTTATAGATAGAAAATTGATTACACAGTTTATGGAGATGGTAGGTCGTACGTACCCATGAACATTGTTCCATTTTTTCGAAATGGAAGGAATGAAAGAAAACTAAATATTAATTCACCATTATAGAGTAATTATTTTTTAATATATATAATATATATTAATATAATACCTAACTATTACCATCCATGTAAAAATAAAGTGAAAAATGTTTCACATAGCTTTGTGGAGGTGGTAGTACAGACATACGTACGAGCGATGATATTTTTATCCAAAGGATAGGAAGGAATAAAATTATATAGGATATTATATTTCTTGAATTATTTTTAGGAAATACATATAACATATATTAATTAATTTTTTCCTTAATACATTCCATGTAATTCTAAATAGAAAAACAGATCACATCACTTAATGAGGCGGTAGTTCATGGTACACATGAGCGATGTAATCATAAACCCTATAGAATGAAAAGTTTGATGGTATATGTGATAGAATTATTTTTATAATTATAATAATGTACTAAATATCATATAAATATGTTAAATCTATCATTATAACTAAAATTTAATGGATATGATAAAAAACTAATAAATTGATTCACGAGGTAGTAGTTCACCATATACACAACCGACAGTTATATTTTCTATTTGATGGTAGAGGAGATGGATATGGGTTATTCCATTAATATAATATCTTCTTATGGATTTATGGGATGATATTTTTATTATATTATCATATTTTAATATTATTTTATGGAGTTTTATGAATAAATAAAACCAATGCGCATGTTTAATAATTTTACCTCTTCTCTAGAGAGCCTCTTTTAGTTCATACCTAAAGCCACTATTGAATAGATTAGTAATCAAACTATGGAATATATATTGTGGGTATATATTTAAGTAATATACATGGGTACTTATGGGCCCAAACAAGTGGGTTTTAAGTGTGACTATGAGGATAAAGGGGGTATCCTTTTATAAGTGTGGGAGAGGGCACACATGGAATGTTTTAAAATGTAATGTTGTACTGGTGTTTTCTCCTAAAAAATACTAAAACATATGTCATTATCTACCATAATATGTTATAATGTCGAAATTTGGTCATAAAATGGGTTTTGAAAAAACAATTAGGTCACCTTAACCCATATTTTCTTAGTTTAACCCATGGTAACCACATTTTTTAACTTAACCATGGTAATTATTTTTAAAGGTTTTTATTATACAGTACAATAAATAATTTTGTTTCAAATATTCAATATTATTAATTATGATGATTAAAAATAATTAATCCATTTTTTAAATTAAATTCATAGTAGTGACAGAACTGAATTTAAATATAAACCCACAAACTCATCAAAATGTGTTTTCCAAATAACTTTCAAAATTTTAAAATGTAATTTTATCAGAATTTGATATAAAATTAATTACAATATCCAAAATTGTTAAAATTTTAATATTAATTATCAAATTTTACTTTAAATCCAATTTTAAATATAATTTAACCTTGTAAATAATTTAAATTCAAAGGCATCTTGAAAAAAATGATTATTTTTTACAATTCAAATAAAAAATTAATTTCTCTGAAAATAGAAAAAATTCACCCACATATAATTTTGACATGTAGATTTTAAAAATTTTGTTTATTTTACAAAATTTATTTTTTAAAATTGGTAAAAAATAATTTTAAATTATGTGCACAAAGCATGACTAAGAAACCTTTTAGAAAAATGTAATTTTCTAGAAAAAAAAGCATTTTGATTCAAATGGTTCATATTTTATTTCTAATAGTTTTTTGACACTTGAATTTAATTTATATATGTATTTAAAATTATTAATTTATTCAGTCTTATTCAAATCTTAAAATCTCACAGATATGTTAGAATTATATTATATGTCATGGTTTACTCAAAATTAGTATTTTGTATTCTATAAGAAATCAAAGAGATTGAATTAATTTAAAATGAAATATATTTTAAACTGTAAGGGTTTTACATTATTATCTATTATCGGTGTTTCATTTAATTTAAGATATCAAACATTAGGTTCCTCTTTTGAAATATCAAAGTATTATAAAAATAGTAATATTACATGAATATTAAATGAAATACCAAAGGATAAGAAGGTGGAATGTATTTATCATATAATTATCATATAATTTATTCCATGTTAATTCAATCATGAAAAATCATAATTAAAATGTGATTGAGACATAAATATCATCTTTCATTATACAAATTCAATCCTCAAGTATAATAAATATATATTTACAATAAATTTAATCCAGAACCATACTCATACATATAATTCCATATATTATTTACCCATAAAATATTCTCCCCCATTTAATATTTTTTTATTATAATCACTTTTTCGGGAGATAACTTCTTTGTTTCTCATGAATGTTTTGGTTCAGTAGTCCTGGGCCATGTTCATTGATCATGGTTCTATCATATCCCCAATTTTAATTATGATATATAATATATATATTAATTATATATATATATATATATTTAATTATTTATATTAATCTATAAAAGTTGAGATAGAATTATTCATTACACCATTCACGGAGATGGTAGGTCATACGTACGAGTGAACATTTTTTTCACTTCTTGATAGATGGAATGGAATAAAATTAATAATAATTCACCTTTATATTATAATTATTATATTATATATATTCATTAAATTTATCCTTATTACCATCCATATAAATTGGAAATGACAAATGAGTCACATCACATCGTGATGGTGGTAGTCCACACGTACGCACGAGTGACGATGACACTTTCCAACAGATGGGAAGAAGGTTGATAATGGTTATCCCATTATCATAATAATAATTTTTTATATTGAGTATACATAATTAATTATTAAATATTGGATACAATATATGTATAAGAGATATAATACGAAATAAAATTGAACATGCTCAGTTAGGTGTTATTCCGCTTCGTTGAGAAAACTTCTTTAGCTTACACCTTAATCCGCGAATGGATAGTCTTTTGGAAAGGAAATAAGTTCAACGATGTTGTGAAGTGATAATTTATTGTGTTAGGGTATTTATTATCGATTACATAAGGCTCAAAAATTATTAATAATTAAGAAGATGAGGTTCCCTTTTATAAGTGAGGGGAGGGGCACTCTAGGAATTACGTAAAGTATAAAATAAATATAAATTAATTTTCATATAAAAATATCTGAAAATTAAAATAATTTCAATATAATATGTTTAGAAGTCTAAATAATCTCATTGAATAAAATTTAAAAAAAAAATTGTTTGGTTTTAATCATTGTCTCTTTATTTCGCCCCCCTCGTTAACCCTCTTGATTATTATGGAAATATTAGAGTCTTGAACACTCTAGGGGTTGGTAATGTTACCATAAAAGTAAATTTTTATCATAAATGTATTGTGGTAAATATTTTCAACCATATCATGTTAAATTTTCCAAATATAATATTTTTATAAATTTTAAATCATTTAATAAAATTTGATTTCTTATAAAATTACATCAATTTCAATTTTGGTACTATTTATTTAATTTGACTATGATAATATAATTTCAGAAGAGGAATAAACATTTGAAACATACATAATATGTGTTTTTATCTGAAAAATTATTTTAACATGATAATTCATCCAAATTTCAATACATTTAATATTTTTAAAATATATTAATTTATTTTTTGATTAATTTAGTAAATAATGTATCAATGTTGAATAATAATTTAAAGTCATTAATCAATGAAAAAATCTAAAAAAATTACCATGAAAAAAATATTTCATATTACAATTAAATATTTAGAACAAAATATAATCTCTTTTAATCCGTAAAAATTTTTGGGGATATTTAAGTTATGAGAGAGACCTTTTGTATTTATTATTTTTTAAAATTAATATAAAGATCATAATCAAAGAAAAAAAGGAACCATGTGAACATATAATCGATAATTGTATGGAAATTGGAAAACTCCACTAATAAAATATGATAAATAAATGCATTTTAGTGTATTTTAATCCTTATCACATTCTTTTTATTCAAAATTATCCAATTTTACCTTTACTATAGTAACAATAATTTACTATAATTACTTTTCATATTAACCAAAAATAAAATGTAACTATTTACCAAGATTGGACCTCATGATTCCAAAAAATATAATAATTATTTTAATATTAATGTTCTTTATTTTTCATAAATTAATTGAAGATAACAATGCAAAAGGTGATGACAAAGAATTTGTCAAAAAAATATTTTTAATGTACAACTTTTTTATACTAAATTTAACCATAAAATTGGATTCAATTACCTTAATATAATTATTCATAATTTAAAATAAATAATATTACATTAAAATAATTTTAATATAAAATGCAACTGTTCAAATGGTTGAAATATAAACACAATTTTCAGAAAAAATCATTATTTTTAACTATTCACTAGAAAGTCATTATTTTCTAAAAAATCCCAAAACATCACCCTAAGTTAGTTTTGATATGGTGATTTAAAAAACAATAATATTTTCTGATATATAATTTATAGAGATTCAATAAATTAATTATAATATATCCTAACAAAAAGAAATAAAAATCATTTTTGAGGAAAAAAGTATTTTTTGAAAATTAAAATTACTCTACTAAACATTTAGTGATTATTAATTAATGCATTTGTATTTAGTAGGAATTATATATATATATATTTATATATATATATTTCATAATTTTTATAATATTATTCATACCCATCAATTCAATGGCTATGTGATAATTATCACCTTTTATATAATATTTTAATAGTATGACACATTTGTTCAAACTCGATGTTGTGTGTAAATAATGAAATCAATGAAATAAAATTTATCCATTGAGAGATATTTTGTAAAATATAAGGGTGTTACATTCTACCCCCTAAAAATGAATTTAACCATTTAAATTCTATTACTCATATACAAACAATTGAATATGTATCGATTTCATCAAATCCATGGGTTCCCATGTATCTTCTTCTAATTTATGGTTTCTCTAGAAATGTTTGACAAGGGGAGGGGTTATGTTTCATTGAAATTTCTCTATATGATAAAAAATATCCTTCGGTTGTTCCATATAAGAGAGGTATTTCTCAAGTTGTATGACCTATCTGTTCAGTAAATGTCACAGATTAGGTATATAATTCCTCAGGAGTTATGCACATAACACATCATGAACTTGAGATAGATTTAGTGGAAGTACGAAATGATAATATACCATCATAATATAGTCAAAATTTAAAAGGGACTGAGATATATAAGGATCTAATATTCCTTCATTCCAAATCAAATAACCTTATTCTAATGAGAAATTTTTTTGAATACATTTTAACCAACTTAAAACTCCAGATCTCACTCATAATTGTGATCTTAACTTTTATGAAAAAATTGATATTATAATATATGTTGTTGAATGAATTTAAATTTTTCTTCCTTATCCTTAGCTATCTTGAGTCCCATAATCTTTTTTTCTCTAAATCAATCCAATCACGTAGAAGTTAGGCACTTCTTATTATAGATGGCTTCATTAGGAGTCATCATAAATCTCATATAAATGTTATTGTTATAAAAAAATACCAGAAGAATTTTCAGATCCAAAACTCCATTTAAATCAAAATACTATGATATTAATATAACCTATAATGTTTTAATGGTTATCTTATAATGAACATATTTCTGAAGATGGTAAGTTGTACTGAAACACATCTCTAAATCTAGAGATTACTAGATACTTCCCCAAAACATTGAGGTAAAGCTTTTGTCATGATAAAAAATAATATAATGTGGTAATCCATAAAATATCCCCCCTTCATTAATATATTTTATAGAAAGTTTATCAATATATAATTTTTTTTGATGATAAAAAATTGTGTTGACTCCGTAATGTGATTAACTACAACCCAAATAGCATTATTCCATTTATATATTTTGGGGTATATGGGGATGAAATCCATGGTAATGTTTTTCCATTTCCATTTTATGTATAGGTAAAGGTTATAACATCAAATTAGACTTATATCTCTTAGCCTTAAGTTACTAAAATATTAGGCATCATGATGCAAACTCCTCAATGTACCTTTTAATGTTTCCCCACCAGATGTTGTCTTTCAGATCTCTTTACATCTTCATACCATCAGGATAAATAGATAATGATGAACTATGACATTCATTAAATAGATTATTCTTTAAATATAGTACAAATGGATGACATATACAGTTCCTAAAACTTATCACTCCATAACAGACATATCTTAACTTAATATCAATTCTCACCACATTTTGCAGTTATACATCCTCTTTAGGAACCTATTTAATTATCACATGCATAGATGGCTGAATATTCATATGAAAAGGATAGGGTCTATCCCCTTTTCATTATATTAAATTTTCCATTTTCTGAAAATCAATTATTTTTAGATCACTTTAAATCATTATCATAGAAAATTAAGAGTCTTACCGCCAACTCATAGAATTAGCCACCATATTCATTGTTCCAGGATGGTAATGTATTAAGAAGTAATAATCTTTTATCAATTAAATCCTTCTTATCTAGTGAATATTTAACTATTTGTATATTAATGTATACTTTAATATTTTATAATATTTATATATATAACAACATTCACTGTAATTTTAATAACTCTATATATTCAATATAAAAAGTACTATGGTTGGATCAAAATCATGAATCAAGAATTTTTTTTCATGTACTGTCAATTGGAATAAGGCCTATTATATAACCATATCTTTATACATGAGGATTCATCTATATCCATTCGTTGATGCAACGCTATATATCACAAAAACTTCTACACCACAGGGTATTGTGAGTATAGGTTCAATAACCAACCTTATCTCTAGTTCATGGAAATTATATTCACATTCATCTATCCACAAGAACATACCCCCTTCCGTGTCAACATTGTGAGTGGATTATATGGTCATGAGAAATATCTCACAAAGTGTTGGTAATATCCATTTAACCTAAATAAACTATGTATTATAGTTATATTGGGTGGTATGGTCCATTTTTCATTAACTTTTTCTTTTAAAGGATCCATCGAAATACCCTCACATGAGATTACATTACCCAATAATGAAACTTTATAATGAAAAAATTCATACTTGGTAAATTTTTCATACAGATTATCCTTCCATAAGTTCTTCATCCAAATTCTAAAAGGATCTCCCTAATATTCCTTTCTATTTTAATATATAAGAATATAATCCATAAAGACTACCACAAACTAATCAAGTAAATATATATACTCGATAAATTAAACCTATAATGATAGTGGGGGAATTATTCAGGCCAAATGGAATCACTATTAATTAATTTTTTGAATACCTTATATGGAAATATTTAATGGGTATATCATCCATCTTAACCCTCATTTGACTATATTAAAAATAAATGTTATTCTTAGAGAAGTATTTGTCCCTATTATTTTGATCAAACCAGACATTAATATAGGGTTTTGGATACTTATTCATAATATAATTCTTATTATGTTATAGATAATCATTAAAAAGATTCATGGACCCATATTTCTTATTAAAATAGAATAGGTGCACCTTATTGTGACAAACTAGGGTATATTAGTCCCTTATAAATATTCTTCAAGAGTTTATTTTTCAATTCCTACAACTCGATTGGGTCCATTGAATAAGAATACTTTTAAATAGGTGTAGCTCAAAGTATGAGTCTTATTGAAAAATGAACTTCATTATCTGGTGAAAGACAAGGAAATTATTATATAAATACATAAAAACTAACATAAAATATGTGTGTTCTCAATGTTTATTTTCTCCCCAAATATTTGAGATAAATACTCTTCATGGAATGGAATTAAGACACAGAAGATAAAAGTAAATTCCATTATATGTTTTTATTTATTCTCAAACTGATAAATGATCATACATTTATTTAGAATGTGAAATATGACTTCCCTTCCTAAAAACCTAATACAGTCTCCATATAATGAAATCCAATCCATGAATATAATCACATAAAATACAAATAGGGAAAGAATTAAATGATTTACATGAAGACCATTCCAATATAATTAAATTGGATTGGAATTATAGACTTGAGATAAGACAATTGTACAATTAATATTTTTCACCACTAACTCAATATATAATCATTGAGATGGTAATTTTATTCCCTAACAAAATTCCATAGATATTAAAGAGTTGGTAGATCTTTAATAATATTAGAAATTAGTTTGTATATAGTATAAGATAAGTAAACCATTCACCACATCATTCTCATAACCCACTTCGACGGTTCTGATCACATGATATTTCCCATTTTCATTTGGTTTAAGAGGTTGTTATTGTTGATCATTATCAAAAACCTTAAGATTTTGGCACTGTTTGGTGTAATTCCTATACTCCGTACATTTTAATCATTGATTATGGGTAGTTAATTAGTTGATGTCTTCTTTTCCTCCATATCATTAACAAAACTGTACAAAATATTACAACATTTACTAGCTTTATGACCAGTTTTTCCATATTAAATAACATCCATATTCCATTCAATAAATTTAATTTAATTATTCCACATTTCAACTATATAGATGGATTCAATTTATTTCCACCTTCGATTTATTTGAGTTTCTATTATACTCTATATTCCTTTTCATATCAAACCCATGGGAATGGTGGGAATATCTAACTTCTATTTCTACCATGTTTCACATCAAATGATTTATTCATATATACTAATATCTCTTATACCTAACAGCTTTATGTGACTTGGTTTTAAGCTTAAAAAAAGGATCACTTTTTTCAGGTAAGATGATTAAACCAAAATCATACCATAGATTTCATGAAAATTATTCCGTATAACTACCAATAGGTTCATCATCCTTTTACATATTCTCAAGGAATTACTTCTCCATTATTGTTTATAGAAAATTAAGAAAGTACTTTGTTGATACCAAGGATGTTGAATTATAATTTTTTCAATTAAGGTTAAATATGTGTTGGATATTATAAAAGGTGATGAACATGAAAATCATAGAGAATTACTATTTTCATAATCCATTATACAAACTTTTGTAATATTTTTAATGTATAAAACATGTTTCATTAAGTGATTTGACATATAACATTTTTTGGAATAATTAAGAATATGTGAAGAAGTTAGAATCATGGACATTGAAGAGTGCTTTGGAATATCCATTCTAATAGGAAAAGAGGAGGAAGAAAATAAAAACCATAAAAAATGTTATTTCACAATTGTAATTTTAAGTATTGAGATTTTGGTTTGGAGTTTTTAATTTGTATGAAATATTTCACATATAAATTTTCTAAGGGTTGATTTATAATTTGGAAAGGAATACATTCCACAAGGGCTAGATCGATCAACCTTAATGTGGGATCAATCTAAAAAACAAGGGAGAGGCATCCCAAGTGTCTCACAAAGTGGAATGGCAGAGATCACCTACATAGGTAGGAAGAAATTCACATAAAGTATCACAAGAATGCACCGATTTTCACATGGAGTTGTCTGAGCCACCATGTGGGGTGGTATGGTGGTGTGAGGAGGTGTGTGTGATGTGTGGCTATAGGAGTAGACATCAGGTACTCACATCTACTAAGTGAATGAGAGTGAATTAATTATTAAATAAACCACAACAAAATGAAGATGTGATGTGGGGTTATGGAGACACACCATTATTTACTCATTTAAAAAGATATAGTTAAAATTAAGCCATCTAGTCTAGTGAAATAGGACCATCTGATCATTATCGAGGTTTTATGTTCAACTTTTTTTTACTCAATGGTATTTTTTTATGTAGAGTTTTTATCATGTTATGAATACCATCATAAATCCAAGCTCAAATAATCTATATTTTGAGGGGATTAGTCCATGAACCTTCATTCATGTGTGCTATTATTTTCAATCAATCAATAGTTCAAGGAACATGCTACAATGAAATGAAAAATACAATTATGTGATATTGTTCATTGATCATATATGCATGAATGAGTTCAGGATATAAAAAATCATTCATTTATCATTTCATTCATGTGAGGAGTTCATAATGAATATTCTAATATTTTATGCATCAATAAGAGATATATAAAAATAAGTAGGCCCCCATTTGAAGAATATTTGAATTCTAGGATACGTAGGCATATTAATATAATCCTTGAAACAGATTATTTTTTTGAGGATAAGGTAGTGATGGAATGATGGAGAAGCGATGTAACTTTCCTATAAAACACGAATCATTGTGGCCTTATAGATGTCATTCTACTTGATGGGTTGTCATTTATTAGAGAAATAGAGCACCAAAAAACCTTGTTTCATGAAGAATAAATACTATGATATTCTTTTCAGTCATGAATGAGAAGTCCTCACATGAGTATTACTTGGATACATAATAGATAGGATATTTCATGAATTTTTTCCATCTTACATGAATCATTTTGAATACCACACACTTGATTTTAAAATAAATTCATCAATTTCATGAAGAACTATTCCATGAAGCCTCACTAGTTTTTAGAAAATTTACTTATATACCATATACTCTTTCATTAAGAAGAAGGATGAATATTTTGAGAGACATACACATGAAGGATCTTGAGAACAATGGGATACAATAACCAATTTGTGATTCTTACTTTCATGTGGTTTTATAAATTTGAGGTGTTATAATTGAAGAATAAGAAAGAGAACTACAAAGCCCAAAAAATACTAAAGAAAACATGTCTTCTAGAGTTTTGTAAGTGAAGTCCATGAATTTTATTAAACATGAAATAATATTGAGAAATAAAGATGTAATATTCTCTAATTGTATAATTTCCATCACTTGCACACATTTATGTTTTTTTGAGACTTCAAAAAAATAAAGAATAATGTATTCCTAATAATTGTTGCACTGAGGAAAATGATCATACATAGGTGACCATAAATATTTAACAGTGCTTTACAAGTTTCAAATATTCTCAAACATACATGGGAATGTGTGATCCAAATATATCATAGATGAGTATCATCAATTGATTGTTCTATAGTGGATCAATCCATCTAAATAGGTAAGTTGCAACTTGGGGGGTATAATATATTTTTGGAATATTTTGATTGGTGGGTATAAATAATAAATACGGAAAAAGGTGAAATTTGGGGGCATAACCAACTTATAGATTTATAGAGGATCAGGGGGTATAACAAGTTGTTAATTAGGTGTTATAAAAATTATTCCTTAAAATCACCTTTTTATGTTATAGATAATCCATGTTAGGTGGACTAACCAACATGTAAAGGAGTATGTGCATGTACCAAACATTATAAATCCTTATGTTATATGTCATTGATTTAAAAAATTTTTCATAATGAGAGTGAGAAACATAATATGATTAAATTGAGGCTTCAACTAACCATATATATTTAATTGAAAATAAATACTTTATAAAATTAATATATGATCACAAATTCAATCGTCCTCCTCTGAGTGATCTCACACTAATGTAGACTCTACCATTGGAATCAAAGGAAAATTATCCTCTGAATGATATTATGGAATTCTAAACATTGAAAAAATGAATTCAACAAACAGATGGTGTGTTACCACTTTCTATGGTGATAAATATAATTATTAGAGAAATAGGTTAATACCTTATCTCTTATCACTTGGGATATAAGTGAGATATGAAACAAAAATGTTATTTCTACCCTATGATGATATTTATTCAATAAAATTTATTGATAAGAACATTAAAATGTATTCCAAGGCCAAAAATGAAATCTTTATGGTTTTTTCAAAAACTTTATACACTAATGTGATGGGTATCCAAACATCCAAAGATATATAGGATAAACAATGAATCAGTTATGATGGTATTCTTAAATTAAAATAATCTATGTCACAAATCTATAGAATGATGTTTGAGAATTTCAAAATGATTAATGATTAATCTATTGATGACTATTATAAATAATTTAATGTTATTGTTAGTAATATCAAAGGATTTGGTGACAAACTTGATTATTTTACTACTGTGAATAATTTAATTAAAAATATACCTAATAGAATCGATCCCAAGGTTTTTACTCAGTATGGCTGAGAAAATATATAATTTTATGAAATTCCTAATATTATCATAACATATGATAATAGAAAAGTACCAGCATTAAAGAAGAATGTAAGAGATGATATGGACATTGAATGGATGATCAAAGGTAATAATAGAATCAAGGAAGGACCTAAATCAAGTGATTTTGAGGATGAATAATCTAAATAAGGATCCAATCAATTTATGGATTTGTTTAAAATAATGTTTGAATTGGAAAGATAAAAATGAAACAAAAAAATCACACAAATTTTGGAATAGCCGATTTTTTTTCATTTTTCTTATAAATTTCCAAAGAAGAAGGTTTTTGATAAAGAATCCAATAAATAAGATAAGAAGTATCAGAAAAGTGCGTGGAACAGGAACATGAAGAGGTTTACTTCCATGAAAAAAAATATGATCCATAATTAAATTAAGGAATTCTCATCAATAATTAATGATTTATAAGATGTAAGATATTTTAAGAACATTGTGTGTTAAATTGGAAAATAAAAGATATAATGACTCATTTGATTGTGATGATGGTGGTGAGAGAAATTAGCATGAATGGAATTCCAAATACAATTTAAAAGCTACTATTTTCGACAATATACAACTCAATATGGAAATGAAAATTCTGTTGAAATAAATTGATAAGATTTCCTCTCAAAGTAAAATTGTTTTCTATGAATGAATAGAAAAATATTGATACAATAACATAAATAAAATGAATATATATAACATATAAGTAAATATAAAAATTATTTAATATAACACAATTTTAACGGGAGAGCATGTATAAGATTAATCATCACATGTTGAGGAAAATAAACAAAGTATATTGAAGGGAGATAAATTTGAAAATATGATAAATAATATATGATAAAATCTTGCTGAAAATATGGGGGAATTATCCAAGACAAAATCAATGTACCATTCATCTCAAAATGTGTTGAAATATATGTAGGAATATTTCACAAGATTAGTTGAAATTTTAGGTGAATTATCATAAGCTACCAAGAAGAAGGGTTCATTGGGACACATTGTATCTACTCCCAATTAGTCTCAATAAGTATCATTTTTCTCTAATATTACAAGCCTAAAATACAATATAGAATATGGTAAGATAATAAAAATAAATAAATAAACACATTCCATACATAAATAGTGGACTAATTCAGCAATAAGGTCTACTCTCATATAGAAACACCCAATGACTGAAAAGATAGAAACTATAGTCTTTATAGTAGAACCTATATCATTCATGAAGAAAACATTTTAGAGGATTCTACTAGTTTTGTGGTGTCTTTGGCCATAAATCTTATTCATGCTAGTATAACATGTCACTGCCAGGAAATAGGAATCAATTAAAGGGAGAAATTTTAAACAGATGAGGTTAGATGATCAAAAAGAGAATCTTATGACTAAGAAATCATCTAAACTATCAAAATAGAAAAATTTTAAATATTTAAATATAAATTGTAGTAGATGTGTTCAAGAAGGTCAGAAATTTGGAAAATAAATATTTTTATCACCAAATTAGATTCCTCATAATGTAAAATTATATATAAGTTATAAGGTGAAAATTTATATGGTTTGAGATGAATTATAAAAGTCTAAAAAACAGACACATCACAATATATTTTTTAGTCAAAATGAAATCAAGTGGTGATAGAGAATGAATTTAAAGATGGTGATAATTCATCCACAAATTATGACATCACAATTTTGAATTGTTAAATGTGTGAAAAATCTAGGCATCAAATAACGAATTTTATGAAAAGTATTCCACTGCATGATGAGAGATTGAATATGATGTGGAAAGCACAATGAAATGCTTCTAGTATTGGAGTGGAAAATAAACATGTATCAAAAGGTGTAATTAAGGATGAAAATCCATCATATATTACGAGAGAACTAATAAATAAGGCTCATCCATAATTGAGTATAATAAGAAGATGATAATGAAATATCTAAGAGGAAAATATCAGCTTTAATATGTCTTATAAAACATTATAAGTCTCTCCTAATTCCCTTGTTCATATATGTGAACTAAATTGTAGGTAATTGGGGAGAAAATGTTTTCACCATAGAGAAAATATACTTCCATGATGATAAAGGGAGGGTATCCCTTTAAGTTAGAAACACTAAAGAAGAGGTATTATCATCATACTTGAACATCTTCCTTGATTATATCAAACTAATTTTGAAGGGGGTGATGGATCATGAGAAAAATTAGGTATATGAGGTGTAATATTTTATGAACTTCAAATGTTTTTATGTGTTTTCTTGAGATTATTGTAGGATATATCTTGATTATCTTATTTTCGCACCCCCTAAATTGATAAATCTGAATGAGATTGAGGATGGTACTAGAGATCAATACTCTTTAAGGATAGTTTTAATGATTTTGTATCATCCCTCTAGTTTTATACACCATTTTATCCCAGATAGACTTATATTGGCATCACTAAAAACTAATTTCATTGAGAAATAATTTGGTTCTATTATTATATTTGAGATTACAACCCATAAATACATATTTTTATTTTTTATCAATAACGGTTAGAATAAAATTCAAAAAATTAAAATACTGACATGATGAATTCTTTGGTTGTATTGATAAAAATTCAAAGTGGGATATTGTTGAGACCAATGAAGTATAATTTTATATGATGTAAATAAAGGTTCAATATTGGTTGGAGATTATGTTGATAATCTTGGAGAATTACTATTCTCCACAAAAAATTGTAATGATTTTTTCATTGTTCTTAATGTCTAGAACATATCTCATTAAGTGATTTGACTTAACAGATTTCTTACAACAATGAATGATATTTAAATATTTTAAAAAATTGGATTTTTCGGAGCTCTTTGTAATTTATTTTCCAAAAATAAAAGAATATAAAAGAAATTTTGACTATTAAAAAATTTATTTTTCAGAAGGAATTGGAAGTATTGAGATAATGTTTTGGAATTTTTATTTTATATAGAATATTTCTCTTATAAATTTTCAAGGTGTTGGTAAAAAAAATTCAAACCATATAAGAAAAAATTTCTATCCAAATTGAACATAATATATGATCAAGATCAACTATAAGGGAGAGCTATCCCAATAAAATCACATGCTCACATGGGAGAGAGTTCCTGTATAGGTAGGTATGTGTTAACATGGGGGAACAAAGGTTCTTACAGTTGTGCACATTGAGGTTTCTGAGCCACGGTGGTGGGGATATGACACCATGTGGTGTTGTGTGTGACGTATTTATTGAAATTAGGTACCCTAGTTCCATCTTATTTATGGACTTTTATTACCATTACATGTATATAGTTTGAAATATATATGTGTTTATCTTACTAGAATTGTGTCGATACTTTAGCTTCTACTATATTTATGGTCATTTCCTTAAATTACATGTCATATGAAAGGGTAATAGTAGTTCCCAATCTATAATGAGAACCTAGAGATACCCTTACAATAATCATTAACATATGTCCTATGGTCAAGATACATCATGGTGACATGACACAGATGATGTGTGACTATGATAGGCTGGGGTATTATAATCAATGATACATCTTCTCATGAAGTTCCCACATGGTGATCTCTAGTAGGTGAGATCATGAGGACATACCCGCCAATAAGAACAACACATGCTTTAGGTGTAATTGTTTGTTCCTATCTATGAACATTTTTGTTGGCCTCCGGAATTGGGATCATTATCAATGTGAACAATTTGATCACATACATTAATGCAACAAAAAGTCCATGAAATCAATGTTTTGGCAAGGTATTTTATATTGGGTGAATCATTGGTTGTATGTCATTGGTTGAATGATCAAGATAGAATATGTAACTTTTGATTTGATAAAGTGATATCATAGTCTTAATTGATCAGGATGGTAGTTCCTTCACTAAATTAATGTCTATAGTATTGGAAAGTTAATTCCATCTTGTTAGAACAAAAAAATAATACAACCATAATGGATGATGAAAAAAATCATAGAATCCTACTTTATAAGATTTCATGTGTCAAAGCGATTATATTACATGGTGTGTATTCATTGGATGGTTTAAATTTCTATGACCATTCCTTATATATTTAGTGTCCTCAATGGTTATTTATACTCTGGTCTTGGTTTGTGAATTTTATTCACTGCTATTGAGATAAGGGACTAGATGATCACACAAAATTGCATGTTCAAGAGTTAGTCCTATTATAATGAATTGGTGTATAGAAAATGGTGGGATCCACCATGGGGTCCAACAATTGTTCATGTATTATCGATCACCAGTGAATAAATAAATTTATTATTGATTATAGAATAATTTGGTTTAATGTATTTATTAAAATTATTCACAAGTTATTGGGTGAATATGTGAAAAAGTATTATACGAACGAGTATTATTTTAATATTCATGGGGTTTTTAATATTATAGGGAATTGTTTGTAGAGTTAATGACCCAATTTTATCAAATAATATATTTATTATAAATTAAAAGTGATTCACAAAATATAAATGACATTTATGAAGCAGTTGGTTTGCTATAATGTGTCATTCATTACATATTTAGTGAGGGTTTCTTATAATGGTGATGTGGAACCGTTTCTGGGTAATTAGCACCCACTATAATAGCAGTTTTGAGTTCTTCTCAATGTGATTATTCATACCCATGGTTATTGAGTGATCCAATCTCTTCTTCCCACATCTTTGATTGAGAAACTCTATTTCTAAGCAATATATCCAAAAAATCCTTCACAGATCGATGGAACGGAACGTGGTGACCTTTTTGATATCAAAGAAATCATCTAAGCTCTATGCTAGCACCCTTAGTTCGATGGTCAAAATTATTATGAGTTCATGAATCATTTGTGGATGATATAGTGGTTTTTGGGCATGGATCATTAAGGAAACGGTCATCGGAAATGATAAATAGTTGAACACAATTCCAATTCAAATGAGGTAAGCATTAAATTTTTATTTTTATGATTTGAAAATTTAGATGAGATCCTCAGGCCTATATTAAGGCATGTATTGCCATAGATGATAACATTTCATCACTTTGATGATGAAATTTTTTAAATCCCCATCCCACTAGCTTCTACATGGTTACTTGATACTTTCAATTGTAATCAGGGGGATTGCATGAAATTTTTTAGAGAAGAAAATTAAAATTGACTTAATTTCAAGTAGAGGGATTTAATCTGGTCCCAATAAAATAAGCCACATATTGGTTTGATATCAGATGGCCAGGTTACGACTGTCTGAAAAAAAATTAATTTGAATCCCAATTGGTTCTCTAGGTAATAAAATTTGAAATAAATAATTGTATATCTATTTAATTTTAATGGATTTTATTTTCTACGGGTGAGTTCTGGTAAACCCATCATATACATCCATGTTCCACGAAGAGTCTAACAGGTGGAACAGTTCCATCCAATGGAAATAAATTCCATTCTTTATGGAATTTATTTTAAAATAGAAATAAAAAATGCTTAAAATAACATTATTTTATTTTATATTTTGAAAAAAATGAGGAAGCTGGGTCTGATGAGGAATCTACAAAATAACATTGGGGTGGAGAGGGGGGAACCTTGAACCACTAAAAGCTTGTTAGGGATGATTTAAATTTTAATAAAAAACATTTTTAATTATAAAGTAATATGGTTTCTCATGGAATACATCTATCCTCATGAACACCACCTCTATGGTCCACCATTTTAGTAATATGGATGTTTCCCTCACCTGGCATTTCGCATCTCCTGGTTAAGCTCCCCACCACCTGGTCATGTCACCAGACTGTCGCTGCCTAGATAAAACACTATGAGGTTTCCATTCTTCTATAGTTTAACCATCGTTCGATCTCCATATCCCAACCAATCTGAATCATTTGATGCCTGAGCCGACCCCTCAGATTCTACTTCTACCTCTACTGACTACATGAGAACAATCCATCACACTTGGTCCCCTTTGTCTCACTCGTCACCACTACTTCAGATCTCCATGGTCATTTACCTCTCATGCCAAACACCATGGGAAACTACACCCAAACCACGATTACATCCTAATTGACGAAGCCCCTACCTGTCCATGATATGTGTTACCTTGACTTGTCTATATTCGGACTCCTAGAAGTATTGTTTTACCCAACCAACCCCACAATGGGTCTCAGTGGTTTTCCAGACCTGGAACGAATCAGGGATTGTCCACACAACCCAAGAACTCCATTGAATATGGTTTGCCTCACCTAGAACAGGCTTGCATGGGCGGGACCAACCTGCAATGGGACCAGTCGAGGTTCTAAGAAACAAGATAATTTTTAATATAATCAAATTTAATTTATATATTTTTAATTTAAAAATAATAATAATTTTTTAATTTGAAAAAAATGTTATAAAATTAAATTAATCAATGAATTTAATTTTTGGAGAAAAAAAATTAATTAATGGACTAGAAAAAATTAAATTATTTCAATTTATAAAACATCATTTAGTTTTAAAAATGTATTAAATCCATAATACATTGAATTTTTATTTTATCAGGAATTTTATTTTATCACTGATTGGTTTTGAGAAGTGACCAAACCTTTTTTAGTCTCAGATAATTTTATTTAATTTTTTATCAAAAATGTGTATAATGTGGTAATATTGAATTATTTGTTTCAATAGTTTGTGCATCATATTTTTTCATTTAAATATGTATAAGGGGTTGTACATCCATCATTTTTATATTTGTATGTATATTTTGCTTCCCGAGACCCTCTCTACTATGTCTGATTACATTTGTACTATTGACGATGATAATATAAGATGTGGACCATGCCAAGATGAGGTGGTATCCCATATGAGAAGTGAAAACACATGGAATGGGAAAAGTTGTGATGTGAGTCCAGATCTGACTCAAGTATCATTCCCCTAGGTCATGGTTGATCCATTGAGAATAAATGGATCAACCAATATTAGATGTTTAAGACCAGTTCAGTAATTTATTTCTATTATGAAATTTTTATTATTTTTCATATTTGAATATTTGTGGGGAAGACATAAATATGAAATAAAAAATGAATAAAGAGGTCATAAATGTATTCTATTAATGCATTCATTATTTGAGATAGTGAAAACATAGTCTGAAAATATTTAATAGAAAATTATTACATTCATTGAAAATATTAAACACCCCTCAAAGAAATATTTAGTCATGAACTCCTTGTGTCTCTTAAATTTAATCAAAACTAAGTGTATGGGGTTATCTTATTTCCAATTTGAGGGTTCCTTCTACTATCAGGGATTTATTATGAGAGTGATGGTTGAATTATCTAAAAATATTATTAGATAAGTATCCAAAGATAGATATCTACCACTTTAATGGAAAGATAATGATGGAATCAAATAGTTCATGAAACCGTGAGTTAATATAGTTGTCTATTCTAGTTCCTAACTTAAAACTCTCTAATTAGTGGTGTAGACAAATATTATACACTATAATGACTGGTTTCAAGGTTTCTTTCCACTAGAATACTCAATAAACTAGGTATTTTTAATCTAATAGTTACAAATACTATTGTTTGATAAAGTAATGGGACACATTTAATGATATTATTATTAATCAATAATATCTTAATCATTAATTAAGAATAATGTAATAAGAGATATTATTTTGTTGTAGATAAAAGTTGAAATCACCAACACCACTACAACATTATCGCTATGATCAATTATAGATAAATAAAATATCCTGATTGAAAATAAATTCTAGGAGTGGTACATATGATTATGAATTGTACTCTTCCAAGAGTGTAATATTTATGTGATAGAGTCCATACTTCCATATGATATACCTTAGGGTGAAATAAAGAATGAAAAAAACAAATAAAATAACATATATATATAATTAAATAGACATATAGTGAATCATGTTGTCAGCTATGCCCATTAAACTTCAGGAAATTCATAAGGATGTAGATGCCTATAAAATTATTACTCATCCCCAATAGTTATATCTAGAGGAATAGAAAAGTGAAGGGATCTAAGGATAACTCCATGTCAAAGATACCCATACAAAATCTGTAAAATACTATAAAGATATAGAGGGAAGAAAATGAGAAAAAGTTTATCCAATTCTAATGTGGAAATGAATGTCCCCTGAAGAATAATTGCATATATTGGAAAAAGATCCAAGGATGGGTGTCTGCATTAGTTATTTTTTTCATTAAATGAAATATATCATTATCTACAAGTTGGGTATTTGATAAAGAATGTGCGTCACATATTTTTATTCATATATAAGAACCAATTAGATTCCAGATGATGGAAAAGTATAAGTGGATCTCCAAGCTATAAATGGTGTGAGGTTAAAAGCCTTAACAATGGGATATTATCATAGAAAGTTTCCTACTATTTTGGTTCTTGTTTTGAATAATTGTTATCATGTCCCTTTTGTTACTAGAAACCTATTATCAGGGTCTAGTTTAGACACCATGGAGTATTATTTCACGTTTGGAAATAAAGTTTTCCTCATATATAAGGATAAAATATGTTATGGTATAGAGCATCATAAAAATGGATCGTAGATACTTGAACTTGAAAACCCAGTAATAAAAATTAATGAAAAACCCATTAATTTTTATTCATATAACAACTACCTATGGAAATTTAATCGTGGTTATGTAAATGAGAATCATTTGTAGAAACTACATCAAGAAGGTTATTTATAATCAATTGAGATAAATACCCATGAAGTATTTTATGATTGTTTATAAGGGAAAATGACCAAAGCACCCTTTTTTGGGAAAGGATAATGATCCATTGAATTACTATAATGAGGTATGTGGTTTTTTTCAGTAGAGGAAATGGGTGGGTTTTCATACATTATTATTTTTATCAATGTCTATATATTGGCCCGGAAAATATGTATCCCACGCAGAAAGGCCCATTTCAAATAAACCAAATATATGACACACCCTAAAGGAAAATTCTAGGACTAAGGAGTAGGATTCTCATAATTATCAAGTGATGAATAAAAACTATTCTATTTCATTCACAAAGGAATTGCACAATAAATGTGACACTGTCCATGGGTACCCTAATGTTTGTAATAATAGACAAGGAGTATGGATGTAAAAAGGGAGTCTTTCCGGGAAAACCATAATTTTTACCACCAAATAGTTGTGTCCAAAAGGTGAAATCATATACCACATATCTTGTGTTCAAGACCCACCATAACCCAAGTAACGAGGGTAAAAAAGAAGTTATTTTCATGAAAAAATAATCACACAAACACCCAGTTGTGCGATAAAGGAAGCATCAAACCACATGCCTTTCACAATAAAGCCCCATCGATAAGGGAATGGGGAGAAACCATCTACGTTCCACACTATAGTGATGTTTTAAGACACCAACTGTAAATTGTTTCTAGAAATAGAACACCCCAATACATTGAGGAAAAATCCCTAAAATATTATTTGATGCTCTCATATACATAAACCACAATTCCCCAATAGAGAATAATGATAGAATCTCATGAAGCCTTAAAGGTAGATAACATTAGTGATATATCTACCATTTTCTATAACATATATTATCCTATCATTGAGATATCATTTCCCAACTCCTTGTAAGGATGGATGGGTTCATATAAGTGAGGAAACCATCATGCAACCCACATCTATGTGAAACTCCAAATATTTCATTCACCAACTCAACATGAATACATATATTGTACTTGTACTAGATCCCTTAGCTCGCATAACTCGATTTGAGTTCAATATAATAAAATTTTATGCAATAACATTATGGATCTAGACCCTACATCTCCAATTATTAATGTTTATCCATTACTCTACATTTTTCTTAAGAATAGCCACACTAATTCCCCCAAATCATAAGCATAGTAACCTTTAAGTCAACCCTCCTAACATTTAATCCTTATCAGTATTTTCTAAACCATGCTCAACCCAGATTCACATGAGTAGTGGATGCATAATACCTAAAGGTAGTGTCCACGATTGGAATGACTTACCTGTCTCATTAGAGAGTCCTTATGATGGATATTCCTATTTCCTTGACACGGTCCCCCTTAGGGTGTAAGCTCCTCCATCTCATAGTTTAATTATGAAATTCATACAATGTTAAATTTCCTGACCACATCCTGAGAGCATAGTATTAAACTATATCCTTAAATTGTGTGATTAACATAGGATGCCACATGTATGATCCGCATGGGATGCCACTCCCTTCCCCTCCATGGGATGAAACACCCACAATGGGAAGATTCCTTGTGTAATACCAACACTTGTATCCCAATACTTGTGATGAAACTCCACACCTATGAGGAAAACCCAACACATGGGAAACATCCATGTGTTATCCCCACACCATCCCTATTTTATTCTCATCTTATAACACGAGTTTCCTTACCAAACGATGCTAAACTAAATGGACGGTTCCTATCACATGACCAAAAATGTTACATTAAAATACATGGGTTTTTCATCCCTATATCTTAAGTAGAGTACGTAGGGAACCTCCCTGGGATTAAATCTCGAAAAAATCGGTTCATGATATCTCCCACCTAGGGATACACTGAACTACCCAACCTATCCCCAAAAGATATTAAAACTACTCCCAAACTTTCCCAGCAAGAAATTAAACATATCACCAACCTATCCCAACAATAAATTAAACCTACACCCAACCTATCTCTGAAATACATTAAACTTATGCCCAACCTATCCTCACATGAAGTTAAACATGAACCTAACCTATCCCCACAACATGTTAAACTTTCTCCTAACCTATCCCCACAACATGTTAAACCTGCACTCAACCAATCCATGAAATATGTTAAAATTTCATCCATCCTTTTCCTCAAAATATGTTAAACCTA
Source organism: Viscum album (assembly GCA_963277665.1). Classification (NCBI taxonomy): domain Eukaryota; kingdom Viridiplantae; phylum Streptophyta; class Magnoliopsida; order Santalales; family Viscaceae; genus Viscum; species Viscum album. The sequence continues at coordinate 17,488 of CAUJRU010001218.1, read as the reverse complement.
CACCCAAAATATCCCCATAAGACGTTAAAATTGTCCCCAACCTATCCCTTCAGGATGATAAACCCGTGCCTAACTGGTATTCTCAATATATTGAAACGGTGGTCCAACCATCTCCACAAGTACGTAAACATGTTACATGATCCATAATACCTACCCTATATAATTAACATGTGATACCTAAGGTATAAATACATATAGTACATACTCCCCTAACATAAATTAACTTATAGTAGAAATTGGATGCCTTGGGTTCCACGACTAAGATGACTCGCATATGAGATTCCCTCCAAAAGAGGAGGAAATTTTAGGTTCCCAATATACCCAACGCACCTACATTACAATTGTTCCCAATGTTTATTCCTCCTCGATTCGATGTACTCTTCATTACCGAGACATAATAATCATGATTAACCACCATCCACCTCAATATAATACTGGGAATGAGTTCCACCAACATGACATTAATTTCTAAGGGAGACTCAAACTAGGTGACGAGATTCAATGAGGAATACATGGAAGGAGGAAATGACATCCCATCAACATTTTTCAATCAAGGATCAGAAATCACCAATTAACATGATGGAATCCATCCACCTTTGGAATGAGGGAATGTGGGGAAACAAATGTAGTGTATCATCTCCATGTGAAAGGATGGGGCTGGCCCCAGCTGCAGATGTGTTAGAAACAAAAATTGTGAACCCGACATGAAACTATTTTCCTTAAAATATGGGGACTATTAACCTTGGAGAACCATTTGATTTTCATGTTGTCAGATCATGTTATTTCACACTAGGTCCTTCTCAAATTTTTTTTTTCCCAGAATGAAACTTACATGTGACTTGGGGAAATAATGTTGGGCATCATCAGCTTGTGACATCTTTAGCAGAAATCTATATATTCTTAAGTATGAATTGATGATTTTGGTGTATTGGGAATTTCCTTCACTATAACTCTACTAACAGATAGATCCACATGCCATATAGGACTCATGATATAGGAAACCGGTGACCTAGAACTAATATGTGTAGTGGAAGGGAAAGCATTGGTGTTTCAATCCCGCATGACTACACTCCTACCATAACCACAACCACACCTTTATCTTTTTGAGCACCCATGACTTATCTCACCCAACAATCTCATTCTAAGGATGGTGATCGATGTAATTTTTCACAGATATGAATAAGAAGGGGAAATTAATACCAAGGATATGGACTGAAAATATCTCAAGGAATAGACACCACATCTACACCACTACCCTGAGGGCCATGCAGGGGAAAACCACCCCACCCGTATTTCGATGAAATATTGATTTAGGTGCCTCTCAATAGTGTTCTCTAATATATCACTCTTCTACACTAAGGAGGTAGAGGATATTAAAGCCACGCTTTATATGACCTTGTATGGGAGACGCTTGGGAGAGACCCCATCAGGCGTTGTCGTCACCAACATCAACTGGTTCCATAGGGCGATAAGCAGGTTGACTTCATCACTGATATATTAACCCTGATCTAGAACATACAATGCTAATTCATGGGGGGACACCCAAAAACTTTCATGATAAGAGTCATCTTATACATATCTTATGGCCCCTAACACTACCGATGTATCCCACTAGATCCCAATAATAGGTGAATATGGATCCATATTTTCTTGCAAGGGATCAAGAACCCAGTCCCCTCATAGGTTGGTCGGGTTAATTCTCTTTGTCATTGGTGCTACTGAAATCCATTACATGAAATCCTGTGATGAGGAAAATAAGATCATAGGTCCTCCTCATACAAGTATCAACAAATTTAGAATTCCTCCCTATCCCATCAAAAACAAATTTTGAGGTCCTACACACACAACCATGATCTACTGTTGAGGTCCCCATGTCAAAGACAAGACTTTCTATAAAAATAATCCTAGGGTAGGAGGGAGAACACATGTCGTGTGGTCATACCTGTCGTGCAGGAAGCAACCAACATGTAGAAATCCCTCCCGACTCTATGAAAATCCATACATAGAGAAATTTCCCAATAATAGAGGTGAAACCCTAGGAAGAATCATGTCATCATCAACCTCTAATATTCCAAAGCAATGGTTGACTCAATGAGGGAACATTCACCCCAACATCCAAGGTCTAGGGATCAAGGTTGACATTTGATGATTATTATCTCAAAAGAAGAGGTCCACAAGAGCCCCAAATCTCTCAATAGTCACATGTAGGTGTAGGATGATCTGGAATCCTTAAAAGTACTTGAAATGAAACTATATATATCATAACCATTTTCCCTATTCTCCACCTCCACGAAATAATTTAAAGATATTTTATGGTCTAGTTTGAAACCTTCAATTGATGGTGAGAACTCCACAGAGCATAAAATGGATGCTACCTCTATCACACATTAGGTAATGGTAAACCCACCATCCTATATGGACATGATCATGATGTTAAATCCACATCCTATGAATGTAAAAGTGTGGTGTGGATATTTGACCGGTGTGGCTCCCCATCCTATTGTAGAATAGTCACTAAGTAGGTATACATCTGTGTTGCCAACCATATCTTGACCCACACCAATCAAGGTGTGGTTTGACCATGAGATGGAACCTTCCACAGAGAAGGAGGACCTAGAGGAATTTATAGATACTGAAAAAATATCCGTTGTATTTTGAACTTCCAAAGATCTAGATTTTTTAATTATGGAGTCCCTCACTCAATGATATGTTGTTAATTTCCACAATATTTCCTTGGTGATATTCCATCACCTATGGGATTGGAAAATTCCCCCTGATTACCTTGATTCCATAAAATAGTAGTGCAGGAAGATTGAGATCACAGAGCTTCTTGTAGATTGGAATCATGAATCATATAGGTACCACCAGACTCTCCAAAAAACCTATGTTAGGATACCATCAGTGCTCTTCCAATTCATGGAAGTGGATTTTCTGGATAGGTAGATCATATGTTGTGGGAGGTATATTTCCCTCTATTTTACCTATCCTAAAATATCAAATTGATCTTCAATCCAACCAATTTTCGAATAATGAAAATTCTCTTTTAATTATTCTATTAGTAAATGTCATCACCACTAACCCACTAGAGGGTCTGAGTAACAGGGTCATTAATGCAGGGCATGGAAGGGAAAACCTGCCTCAAGGGGAAGCATAGTACTAGGCAAACCTCTTGGCAGTTTTCTACACTCCTCTATAGACCTAGGAACTGGGCCTCAGTATTACTCCCTAATGAGACAATACTTCTTACCCTTTGGCACATTAACAAATAAATGGACATGTGGAGCCCTCCAACCCATATGAGGTTTCACACAAAGTGGAATCATATCCCATGATAGTTTCCTTAATTCAAGAGATCAAGAAATACCCGAGGCTCACTATTGAGCTTATTACCATGAAGTGCTCAGACTATGGAAACATCATAAGGAATCATTTCTGTCCTTCAGGGGGGTACCTAGTTCTCCATAGTTAGATTTCCAAATTTGAAATTGGGGGCCCCATGGACCTGTTCATGGTAGAAGTCAATGAATAAATAAATAGTCTGAGATATGATTTGTCTAACCTTCCCAAGATACATGATTATCTACCTAAAGATAAATTTTGTTTCACTCCTCGAGTTGGTGATCCTATCAACGCATTTGTGTTTATAAATCCTCAACAATGTTACATGATTTATTCCCTCATTTACCGTCTTGAGGCTATTGAAACATTATAGTTTTTTGTTTAACACCCCGACCCCATTTACTCAGAGTTGGTGCATTATTACGTAATATTGGCACGATAAAAGGAATCATGTCTAGAAATACTGACCAGTTTAGTATTATTGGAAACAATATATATACATAAATTCAATATTACGACTTGAAAAAATAATACAACACTAATTTATTCCATTAGAAACATCCAAACCTCCAAAATTATTCCTGCAAGCCACTCATAACTAACTTCTTCAGATCCTGAGAAAATGAAACCTAAGAAAGGGGTGTGATCAAATTCTCATTAATAGTAAGAAATATAGTGGAAGATAACATAAACATTAGGCATTTTGAATAATTGAAAACACGTGCCTTTAAAAATAATAAACATGAATAATTTATGGCAGGAATATGATATGAGTAAATAATGCCATAATAAAACATAATCACGGGTATTCTACTAGTTTTAATACCCACATGAAACATCAATATTATTATCATAGTGAGGGAATGTATAATGCGGGACATTCTGAATAATTTTGTCTAGGCCTCAGACAAGACATCTAAAAATGAATAAGGCCTTGGCCAAAACCATATAGAATATTGGGAAAGGACTCGCCCAAATCCACGTCTAATTGTCTCATGATACCAACTGATGCATCAAGGAGCTATAGCGGGCTACACCCGTCACTCACTAAGTCCAATAAATTCCTCATATGAAAAGGATGAAACATAACATAAACATTCATATTAAAACTAGCATACAAAATTTCAATACTTTAACCATAAACCATTAATGGTATAAAAATAACACATCCATGGTCAAACATTTCACAACACCTTAAATAGAGTATGGAATATTTGTATCATAATAAATTAACTTCAAACAAGTTTAGAAATTATCAAAGGATGTTGACATAGATAAAATCAAAACTATTTGAGAGAAATATCTCTTTTTATTTTTAAATCATTTATGAGTCACATAATTATAAAAGAAAACATTTTTTATGAAGATATTCTTAAAATCATGTATGTTATGCTTCGACGATTTCATAACAGCTGAAAATATATTCACCCATCATATAAGTTAAAAATGACATTCTTACCTTAGTTTTTTTGAAAAGGGTCATAAAGTACCTTGTTTCGAAAACAGCGAAATGACTCCTTTCAAAACATATATGGTCAAATAAGTTTATAAATTACTTTAACCCATTGTCTCGAAAATAGTAAAAATGTTTTGAAATACATTTTTAACGAAACATGGATGTGGATGATAAAGAGGTCCCAATAGATACTTATGTATAAACAACCTCAGATAATAATGAGACTGTGAAATTAATCATTACCTTGTACTTTTCCTTGGTCGAGGGTACTTTAACCAAATGTATAATATTTAAATGATTGTTAAAAAATTATACAAGAACCACATACATAAATATGATATCATATATTATCTTTTAATATTTCTTTGTTAATAATATTTTAGTAGTATCATTATTTCAGGTGTTAACTGATCAGTTTTCCTTTATATGATTGGTTACATAAGGCATGTTTTTTGTGGATAGGATGTATTTAATTCATATACAAAATGATATTAATTTCTTAAACATTATTTTCAATCTTAAAAAAAATTTATTCTTGAATGATTACGATGGGGAATGAATCTCATCGCGTTCGTGAAGACGGTAATCCATACGTATGCATGAGTGAAAAATTCATTATATTGATAGTAAAATCCTATGTAATTGGATGTTATATCATATATATATATATATAATCATTAAAAAGTTATATTTATTATTTACATAATTTATACTCATTATTATACCCATACAAATAATGAAGTGTTTGAATAACAAACTACACCACGACATGGAGATGGTAAGACATACATAGCCACGTATGGAGACTTTTTCATTTATAGGATGGTTAGAATAACAAATATGGTTGTAATATATTTATAATAACATCCAAAGATGTAGGAGGTACTATAGTTTTTATTTTTTATGGGGAAAACCAAGAAAGAGGAAGTGGAAGAAGAAAAGAACTTGTACGAGGGTGGTGAAATTATTACCTCTTCTTCGGGTGTTTCCTTTTGAGTTGATCAAATGAGATCCTTAGGTTGTTTTTCTGATCAAATTAATGACTCTAGGATTATTTTAGGGAATTTGGGAAGATATTTGGGCTGGGGTTGGTCAAGCCAAATGGCTTTGGATGTGTGATTTTGAGAGAAGGGGGAGTGCCCTTCTATAAGAGGGGTGACGGTAACATTAGGAAAAGATTAAAATATTAATTTATTATACAATAATATTCGCTTTATAATGGATCCATATGATTTTATTTGTATCCTTAGGTTGTAATGGGTCTACATACCTTCAACACATGGGTTTTAGGCAAGGTTAGGTTACCATTTTTAACTTATCTTTCAGATTTAACTCTTAGTTAAATAGTTTAACTTTTACCATCTTTTCTTGTATTCTTACACTATATGGTTAATAAAATTACAATAAACCTCCAAGAGAACCTCAATTGGTTCATTAATGACATATGTAATATTATTTAATCCTTTTGGCTGAACCTTATATTTTTATGAATATTATATCAACCAATAATATAGTATTTGTTTAAAAAACTTATTTATGTCAACTATTTGGTATTTTGTTTTTGTGAAAGTCATAAAAACATTATCACTTCAAAAAAAATCTAATCAACCCTAAGATATCATATTAACCTAAAAAATCGTGGATGGAATCAAGACTTTCAAATTCGATTTATTTTTATATTAATAATATAAACTATTTTAATATTTCATTAAGAAGGTGATTATTGTATCATCATTGTGTCATAATTAAATTTAATTATTTAATCTCAAAAAATTATAAATAAAAGAAAATTATGTTGGAAATATTTTTATCTTTATAATGAATATTTATAGTTTAATTTATCATATGTATAACCTTATATTAAAAATGTTTCTGTTAATAAACTTTAAAGTTAACACTTTTTACTCTTCTTTTAATAATATAATAATAAATGTCAAAATCTATTCCAAATGGACCTAAAGATTCATATTTTATTCCTATGGTTTTTTTGGTCGAAATAAACTTATCCAATATAATTATAACATGTTTTAGGGTAATTATAATACCATTTTTACCCTTAATTATCCTATTTACTTTTAACCGTGTTAAATAAAAGTCAAAAGTTAATATTCACCAAAAATTATTTTCATCTTATTGAACCACATTTTTCTTAATGATGTCAAACATGTCTCTCGTATTTTTTAAATTCAACTCACAGAAGTAGTAGAATTAGGTTTTTTGCAAATTTTCAAATTTTCCAAGAAGTTGGGTAAAAGACAGTAAAAAGTTCAAAAAAAAATTATACATCTACTTTTATTATAAAATGACACCAATGAATTAAATTTAACTTATATAGTTATTTTATACCTATTTTTTATTTAAAATAAATTTAGATAAAATAAATAATTATTTAAAAAAAAGCTTATTTTAAACAATAACGTAGTGTTTTTCATTATTCATCAAAAATTGAATGTTTTCAAAAAATTACCAAAAATTCACCATAATGTAATTTTTATATTCTGAATTAAAAAATGACTTCTATTTTACCAAATACAAAACATTTATGTTTAATTAATAAATTTAAAATTATTTCCTATTGTCTAAACCCAAAAACGAGTTTTTTAAAAAAAAGTAAAAAACTATTAAAATATTGACTTGTGTTTATGTCAAATTTATATGTGAAATGACTTATTACGACCTAAATTGTATTAAATGGTAAAAATATAATCTAATTATCCTTCAAAAACATTAAAATTCATAATTTTAATCTATAAATTATTTCGATATAAAATGATATTTTTAATTAAAATTTAGTATTTTTTACAATACATAAAAATAAGAATGTATTCATAAAAGCACAAAAAATTTATCCAAACTAAATTTTTTATCTCATGATTATAAAAAATAATTTAATTTCATCAAATTAAATATATATAAATGTCAAATATTTGTTTTTTAAAAAATATTCTCTATTAAATAGGTGGTAAAATTACATTTTTGGAGAAATACTTCTTTCATTTGAAAAATTGAATTTGTTCTTATATTATGTCTAAAAAATACAAAATATTAATGTTAAAATTATATAGGCTATATATAAAATTCAATATGTAGTTAATACTATTCATAACGACTTTTTGAACAGCTAGTTTGGTAAGTTGTGGTGCGCTCGAACCTGGTGTTGTGTGTTGCACACGATATTGAATTACTTTAATGAGATAACATACTATGAAATCATGGGGTGTTAAATTTTCCCCTCCTTAAATAAATTCCATCCTCTAAATTTGATATTTTTCTTTTAATATAATTGGTTAAATTTAGAAAAATACCTTTGTGGAAAACCCACATTAGAAATTGGGTTAATAAAATTTAGTCTTAATTAGAGGGAAAGTGAAATGAAAAAGTCACCACCAAATTTTGATCTCGATTAGAAGAAAATTGGTTGAAATTATAGACACATAATTGGAGGAAAAATGTAAATATTTATAGAGAGAGATTGAGGTCATCAATCACAAACAATTGTAAAATTAAGTGCCTCAATGCCATCAATCTATGATGATTTAAAATATCATCAGTTCAACAAAACATAAGGTATTAGGATAACACATATTGGATTGTAAGATCTCTTCCCAAAATTTTAAGAATTAAATTATTCATAGAATAAGAGGGAAAAAATATATACATTACAGGTAGAGTTTCATCCTTCAACTAATTCCTACAAAAAACTCATATTTCATTCAAAAGATAATAGAATTCAAAAATATTCTATTTATCCTAATCGTATAGGGTTCCAAAAATAATGAATTTATAATTCTTTTTTCAAACTATTAAAAAACTACATTATAGAAACAAGGACATCATATATACCAATGGTAGGTGATCAAGCCTTGTCGCCCTTCGGTTGGGGGTTCATGTCTCGCGCCCTTGTCGGATACAACATGTTTTTGCCCGACCTCTGGGTTGTCCATTTTATAACAATCCAAAAAAAATATCAATAAATGGATTAAGGTTAACAATAGTATCCAATGTCAAAATTAATCGATTCCAACCTTTATACTTATCCAAAATAGATATTTTCAAACTCACAGTCCAAAATTTATAAGGTAAACATAATTAATATCCTTTTTTCCACGTAATAACATGTGAATACCTTCATCATGTATTATTTTAAATCAATGTAATACCCTGGATTACCATAAAACCTTATTAATTACATTCATTCTCCCTTATTCCTTATAGAATACTGTACATACTCTTTCTATCGAAAAATTTAGTAAAATCCACCAATGATGGAATATACATATCATTAATCAGTTTCAAGGAAGTCAAGAATATAAAATATAATTTATCCAAATCAATTATATATTATACCAAAATCACTACCTCGGTATTAGAACCATATTATGGTTTATATTTCTCTCAACCATATATTTTACAAAAAATTTAACTTGCTCTTGAGTCACATTTCATGGTTCCACAAAATCTCAGGTCCTTAATGAAATAGTATTGTAGTATAATCTTTATATACTCTATAATTCTTACAACATGTACATCATTAATACAATAATAAATTGAAAAAATACTTTAATAAAAACATAATAACTTTAATAATTCCTCTTCATCTTTGGTGGTATCATAACCGTATTATTATCCAATATCATCTTTTGGGGTATACTATGATGATTTGGAAATTGATTTGTGTAGTGTCCAAACTCTTTGCAGATGAAGCATTGTACATTTGAAACTTTTTCTTACCCTTGAAATTACATACTTGGTGTCCTTTTTATCCACAATTATAAAAAACTCTCATTCCTGTTAAGAATTTACCATGATGATTATTTCCACAGTTATCACACATGAGAAAATCCTTATTTCCCCTCTTCCCATTATTCATCTTTCTCTCTTCCATCTTTTTATTCTCTTGCTTCCCTTCAAATACATAGGACTTAGAGAATTTTTTACTTATCTTATTAACACATTATACTATTTAATAATATGATTATAATATATGGGAGACTATTTCCCTTGTAAATTTTGTCTTAATACCAAGAATGATTTGATCCTTCTTAATCTTTGGATCATGCATATTGCTGGAGTTCTTATTACTTCTACTAGGAACCATTTCTAAATAATGGAAAACTTGTAAAATACCTAATGTAATTTGAAAAGATTTTTCTTATAATCTATAATCATAAAAAAAATTATTTGAGGAATTATTTACTACTAAGTCCTTCATAGTGGCTTGTAATAAAAATGTGGATTATCCTAAGTATATCCCTCGAGAGTGTCATAACCAAGAGTACAAAAAGGCCCATTGTTGTGTACCAAGATACCCTGGGTCAAGCCTAAAACACCTTTTCAGAGTTTTTGCTTTGAGGTACATCTGTGCCAGAGCCACCTCTACATGCTCGTATCCAGATAGGTTTGTATTTCTTGGAAAATACACAAAATATCTACACTACCAAAATTCCAGTAAGTTCTTATATACTAATCCTCAAAGTCTATAATAGGGAAATTTTCTCTAATTATTGTTTTTCTAAATCTAGTTTCTAAGGTATGTACTAAAATTCCTCCGATCCCAACTGTAATGCCCCGACCCCAGTTACCATGAGTCGGTGCATTATTAAATAACATTGGAATGATACAAGGAATCATGTCCTGAAATACCAATTAGTTTAGTACTATTGGAAACAAGATATATACATAAGTTCAACATTACTACTTAAAAATAAATACAATTTTAATTTATTCCATTAAAAACATCTAAGCCTCCTAGATTATGCATGAATGTTACTCATAACTAACTTCTTCATATCCTGGGAAAATGAAACATAAGAAAGTGGTGAGCTCAAACACTTAGTAAGAGTAATCAATATTGTAGAAGATAACATAAACAATAGTCATGGTGAATAATTGAAAACACATGCCTTTAACAATATAAACATGTACATTTTATGGAAGGAATATGAGTAAAGTAAATAATGCCATAATAAAACATAATCATGGGTATTCTACTAGCTGAATAACCACCTAAACCTTCAATATTATTTTCATAATGAGGGTATGTATAATTTGGGACATTCTGAAACATTTTGTTAAGGCCTCGACCAAGATGTCTAAAAATGATTAAGGCCTCATCCAAAACCATATATCAAATTGGAAAATACCTCATCCAATTCCACATCTAATTTTCTCATTAGTCCTACCGATGCATCTAAGAGATATAGCGGGCTCCACCCATCACATACTAAGTCCAATACATTCCTCATATGAAGAAGTTGAAACATAACATTAACATTTTTACTAAAACTAGCATAAAAAATGTCAATAATTTAACCATAAACCATGAATGGTATAAAAATAAAACATTCATAGCCAAACATATCACAAAACCTTAAATACAATATGGAATATTTGTATCATAATAAATACACTTCAAACAAGTGTATAATTTATCAAAGGATGTTGACATTGATGAAATAAAAACTATTTGATAGAAATATATCATTCTATTTTGAAATAATTTAAGGGTAAAATAATTATAAAATAAAACATTTATTTTGAAAATTTTCTTATAATATTGTAAGGGAATATTTGACGATGTTATAATGGTGGAAATTAGTTGCACCCACATATAAGTTAAAAAATACATTCTTACCTTAATTTTGTCGAAATGGGTCATAAAGTACCCTGTTTGGAAAATGACAGAAAGATTACTTCCAAAAAATATATTGTCAAATAAGGGTATAAATGAATTTAACCCATTGTCTAGTAGATAGTAACAATGTTTTGAAATACATTTTTAAGAAAACACGGATGTTGATGATACAGAGGTCCGAGTAGATACTTACGTAAAAACAACCTCGAATAATAAAGAGATTGTGAAATTAAACCTTACCTTGTAATTTTATTTGGTCGAGGGTGCATTAACCACATGTATAATAGTTAAATCGTTGTTAGAAAATTATAAAAGAAACACATAAATAAATATGATATCATATATGATCTTCTAATATTTCATTGTTAATAATATTTTATTAGTATCGTCGTTTGGTGTGTTAACTAATCTGTTTTCATTTATATTCTTGGTTACATAAGCCTTGATTGTTCTGGATAAAATTTATTCGAATCATATACAGAATTATATTAAGTTCTTAAATATAATTTTTAATCATAAAATTAAAATTATTCTTCAATGATTACGATGGAGAATGAATCTCATCACGTTCGTGGAGACGGTAATCCGTACGTACGCACGTGGGAAAATATCATTATATTGATGGTGAAATCATATGTAATTGGATGTTATACCATATATAAAGAATCATTAACATGTTATATTTATTATTTATCTCAATTATACTCATTATTATACCCATCCAAATAATGAAGTGTTTGAATAACAAACTACACCACGACGTGGAGACTGTAAGCCGTATGTACGCACGTTTGGTGTCTTTGTCATTTATAGGATAGATAGAATAAAGAATATTGTTGTACCATATTTATAATAACATCACAGTATGTTTGAGGTACTAGGGTTATCATTTTGGTATGGGAACAAAAATGAAATCAGAAGTGGAAAAAGAAAAGAACATGAAAGATGGTGGTGAAATTATTACCTCCTCTTCGGGTGTTTCCTTTTGAGTTGATGAAAATGGCTCCAATGGTTAGCATTCTAATCAAATTAAGGAATATTGGTTGATTTTAGGGATGTTGGGAGGATATTTGGGTAGGTTTTGGCTGAGACAAATGGATTTTGAGGTGTGGTTTTGAGAGAATAGGAAGTGCCCTTTTATAAGAGGGGTGAGGGTCACTTTAGGAAAAGATTAAAATATTAATTTATTATACAATCATATTCGGTTTATAATAGCTCTAAAGGAATTTATTTCTATCCTGAGGAGGTTATGGGTCGAAATCCTCTCAACCAATAGGTTTTATACAAGTTTAGGTTACCATTTTTACCAAATCTTTTATATTTAATTCTTTGTTATACAGTTTAACTTTTACCGTGTCTTCTTGTATTCTTACACTATATGGTTAGAAAACATACTCTAAACTTATAAGATAAACTCAAGAGGTTCATTAATGATATATATAATATTATTTAAGACCTTTGGTCGAGCCATTGTTTTTCTTTAATATTATATCAACTAATAATATAGTATTTGTTCTAAAAACTAATGTATGCCAATTTTGACACTATTTGGTATTTTTTTTTGTCAAAATCATAAAATCCTTATCAATTCAAAAACAAATTAATTAAAATACTATAAAACGTCATATTAACCTATAAAATTTGTGTATGGCACCAAAACAATCAAATTCTATTTATTTTAATTTTTATAATATAAACTATTTTAATATTTCATTAAGAAGGTTATTACTGCATCATCATTATGTCATAAATAATTTAATTATATAATATCTAAAAAATATAAATAAAATACCATTATCTATGAAATTTCTTTATCTTTATAATGAATATTTATAGTTGAATTTATCTAATGTATAACCCTATATTAAAAATTTATTGGTTAATAAACGTTGAATTTAACACTTTTAACTTCTCCTTAAATAAAATAATAATAAATGTCATAATCTAATACATGTGGATCTAAAGGATAATATTTTATTCCTAAGGTTGTTTTTGGTCGAATTAAACTTATCTAATATAATTAGGAGATGTTTTTGGGTAATTATAATATAAATTTTACCCTTAATTACTCTATTTACTTTTAACCGTGGTAAATAGAAGTCAAAAGTTTATATTCAACAAAAAATATTTTCATCCTATTGAACTACATTTTACTTACTGATTTCAAACTTTTTTCTCATATTTTTTAAATTCAACTCACATAAGCAATAAAATTATGTTTTATGCAAATTTGTAAATGCTCTAAGAAGGTGGGTAAAAGATGTTAAAAAGTTCAATAAAAATTTATACATATAATTTTATTATAAAATGAAACCAATGAATTACATTGAACATATATAGGTATTTTATATCTATTTTGAACTAAAATAAATTTAATTAAAATACATAATTATTTTAATAAAATGTCGGTTCTAAACAGTAACGTACTGTTTTTCACTATTCATCAAAAATTGAATGTTATCAGAAAAATACCAAAAAAATCACCCTAAGCTAATTTTTATATTTTGAATTCAAAAATTAATTAACTTTTACCAAATTTAAAACATAGAAGTTGAAATAATCAATTTAAAGTTAATTCCCATTGTCAAAACCAAAAGTGAGTTTTAAAAAAAAGTAAAAACTATAAGAGATTGACATGTGTTTATGTCAAATTCAAATATAAAATTACTTATAATGACCTAAATTTTATTAATTGATAAAAATAAAATCTAATTATACTTCCAAACTATACAAATTCATAATTTAACATTATAAATTATTTCGATTAAAAATGTTGTTTTCAATTAAAATTTAGGATTTTCACTATTCATCAAAATATTAATGTTATACAAAAATTACCAAAAAATTATCCAAACAAAATTTTCAAGTCCCGATTCCAAAGAATAATTTAATTTCATTAAATTTAATATTTAAAAGTGACAAATATTTGTTTTTAAAAATGATTCACCATTAAATAGGTGGTTAAATTGCATTTTTTGAAAAGTATTTCTTTTATCTGAAAAATTGAATTTGTCCTTATATTATGTCTAAGAAACAAAAAATATTAATGTTAAAATTATGTAGGATATATAAAAAATTCAAAATGAAGTTAATAATATTCATAACCACCTTTTGAACGGCTGGTTTGGTAAGTCTTGGTGCGCTCGAACTTGGTGTTGCGTGTAGCGCAAGCTATTAGATTAATTTAATGAGATAATGTACTCTGAAATCTTGGGGTGTTACAGGTTGTAGTTTCACCAAAAATAAATTTGTACCAAGAATGTTTGGACCATGTTCGAGCACCCCCAATCTATGGTAATCTGAGATTCACCCCATTTAATTGGAAGGGTGACCCGCTATATCACCTGAAAAAATTCACCTCACTGTGTGGTCTAATTTTGGGGAATCCATATCATCAAGAAGTAGCTAAGATCTGATATTTTCTCTAGACTCTGAACGGACCCTTGTTCATCTAGTATAGTCAACATCGTGTATGGTCAATTATCATTTGGGAACATATGTTCAACTAAAAATTTATCCCCACCTCAAGCAAGATGTTCATCACTAACCAATTTAAATGAAAATAGAGGACTGGTGAGCAAGACGCTGACATTATAGACCCATGGAAGCGACTTGGGTATTCATTCGACATGTCGCTGTCCTAGGAACAACTAATCATAATGTACATGGATAACATCCGAAATGATAGGGTATCTACCATAATCTCTCTGATCTACATGGGTGTATTTCAAGAATTATCCCTAAAGGAGTAGCATCTGGAGGAAGCCTTGTAGTAGACTAAACAATATTAACATCCATTTCTCCTTCTAACTCACATGAGAAGTTCTATAATAGAAAAGGTAGTCATAGTTGTGCATGCAGATGATCTAGAGATGATACACATATTGTCCCCTTTTCTAGATGAGCATCACTGGCTTCATCCCTATCAGATGTAGGCTCAACAAGTGTAGTCTCAACTAGAAAAACTTCACTAAACACATCTATCTCGATGATAGATTATGGATATAGATCCCCATTAATTCCAGGATACTATGGTTCCCTTATTAGAAATAAGAATCTTGAATTATTCAATCAAGGGTTCATAACTCCCATGAAACATCATCTACACCCTGGAAAAATTAATTCTGAAATTTCTAGAACATAGGAGTCCTCAAGAGCCCATACATCCTAGAAAAACCCACCATTTTCTATATCATAGGAACCTCAAACACAACATAAAATAATTATTTTTATTCAATGATTGGATCCATTACAAATTAGATCATCGATTATTCTAGTAGGGTGACATTCCAACACAAATGGATCATCTATCCACTAATCCCAACAATAATGGTGAAGAATCTATTGAGTGACACAATAACCCCAGTCATGGGACGTAGATGTATGATGACTGGTTGGATCAAAATTTAATCTCTTGCATTCATGATATTATTTGTTCCCACATAGAAAACCAAAGCCTTCTATTGTTATTAAGCCTCCTCAAACTGCTACTTCCACAACTACATCATAACTATTTATGTCTCAAAAGAACATGCATCAATGGTAAAAGGGAAATTAGGCCCCCCATTGGAGAAAAAATATTCTCTGAACCTTAGTGGTTTCATTCCTACAAAATTTGGAGAAACACCCAGGGTATTCTCATCCCTTGACTATTCCATGGATGATGAGAAATAATATACCTATATGAATATAGTAGGGATGATGCACCTCTTCACAATGCCTATTATTGAGGAAATAGAATTGAATCCCCCAGCTTCTTCAATAAAATTTCATCAAAGTCATGGAAGAGGACATTTGAGTCATCATAATGATCAGGCTAGAGCATGAAATTTGGTTGTAAATGCCACTGAGATTAGCCATTGATGATGTTAAAGTTTTAACTAAGAAATACCATCCTCGTTCACCCTATTAGGTAAACCTATGAAACATATTATATTAGTTGATAGTGAAACTCAACCACAACTATGCCATGCTCGTCGCATCTAGATATTCCCTAAACTCAGTTGGATGTAGTTCAAATAAGGCCATCTAGCTAGTAGAAGAACACATCTAGTGATATCAAGGCCCCAATGGTTTGTCCAACAACATCTGTTGCACCCCCTACTAAAGAGTGACCCTCCAAAATCATTAATATGAAAGTAGAAAGGAAGTATGATGGGTTAAATCACCTTGTTGGCATACCCATGAGGATTTCAATCCTTGAGAATATTAGTATTTCAAAGAAAAATATTTGAAAAACCTACCTCTTTTCAAGGTTGAAGTAGCATTCATTGAGGCATACTATGAAGAGGAGGTTGAGAAAGAGTAATTTGGAGTTGTTATCTTTTTTTGGAAAACAATGGAATAACCATTTAGGGTAACATAATCACACAATATATTATAGTTATGTTTAATAGTGTAGAAATATTCCACTTCCTAGTGGATACTAACTCTAGGATTTACCTCATCATGAACTGAATTCACTATAAGATGGGACTTACAGAAGCAGATATGACTCTCTCCAACCTGATGATTTATGGGTATGAGAAGAGTGGGAGGAATACTCGTGGATAAATTTGGATGAAGACTAAATTTGGTGTCATGGAATAAAACACTGAAAATATGGAAGTCTCATTAGATATTATCCATAATGATATCCTAGGAATACCCTGGCCCCATTTTATTAATGTGGTCCCCTCTTCATACTACTAGTGCCTTAAATACTCCCTCGATGGTTGAGTAGGCGTACTCAAGGCTGAGTTTTCCCCTATTGACTCTTATGAGGCCCATTATCTAGATAAAAATTACTAGAAAATGGAAGGAAAGTATTTTTAGGTTGATGTGGATGAGTTTATCAATTATATTTATGATCTAATGGTCGCTATATCTGATAATTTGGTAGGCTTGAATTACATCATCATTATCCCAATTCATTAGTTAGATCCCACAATGCAAAAACTGGGGGGTTATTTCATTATCACCAAGAAAAAAAATATTTCTCACATATTACCTTGGACTTATCCACCATGTACGCCCAACGAGTAATAGAAGACCTTACTCATGTATGGTACTGAGAAGCT
>CAUJRU010001217.1:59833-184167 GCA_963277665.1 Viscum album | reverse complement strand
ATAGAACAGTTTAAGTAAAATTACGAGAGACCATCCTGGAAAGCATTATATTGGAATGATATTGGTGACAATGTTTTTTATGATATTGGTGGTGAAGCTTATGATGAGTAACATTTAGGTTTCCTTGAGCGTATGGAAAAATACTAGTATAGAATGAAATCATATGTAGATTGATGTTAGATACCTGTTGAGTTTGACATGGGGGACCATGTTTTCCTAAGAGTCTCCTCATAATGAGTATTATTGAGGTTTGGGCATGGAATCAAGATATCCCTATGGATATTTGGTATGTTTAAGAACCTACAAAGGGTTGGTGATGATTCTTAATGCTTAGACCTAACCCTATAGTTGGATTAGATTCATGATGTCTTCTGCATGATAGGTATGAGCATATACATGAAAGACCCTATTCACATTGGGGTGAGATGAACATCCAAGATATAAACCCCATTAATTATTACTTTGAGTTGAATTAGGATCAGCATGAGAGTATAATATGTTGACGGATCATCTATTTAGTTCATGTGCTTTGGATAAATGGGAGAATTTCAGGGTGCTTGTGGGAGGTAGTACCCCACATTTTGTTTAGATTGTGTTTCCTAGGGTGAAAAGTTTCAATGGAGGAGAGATATTATTGAATGTTTTTTAATTAATTAGTAAAATGAATATACTTATGTGTATATCTAGATAAAGCCTCAATGTTGGAATAGTTTTTGGGTTTCTTGTGACCCCAACATTAATATATTAAAAATATTAAATTATTTTAACAAATGTGCATGAATTGTTTTGTAATAAATGGTTTTACCATTGATATAGACATTTCATATGAAATTAGAGACATTGGTTGAATATGTAACATTAGGTTAACCATATTAATGAAATAAGGGTTCCCATCATTGTATGTGTTTGAAAGGAAGTCCTTAGTGGGTGTGTATAATAAAATAAACAACATATATATATATATATTCAATTTCCAAACCCAATTCAATCTCTATAAATACCCAATGGTGGAAAATATCTTTGGTTATCTATTTTACCATATAGAATTATTTATGAGGTGGGAATCATTCTTCTTTAGCTGATCATCATTATAAAATGATGATAATTAAATTAAGGTGGATCGAGAGGTAGAAAATGAATATATCAGACTCTATTCATTATTATAGAATGTCCCCTTAACCAAAAATAGACCCTTAATTGTGGTTGGACAAATTATTTATGGTTTTTCTTCCCAATTTTATTTTCAATTAATAGATATAATTATTTACTTATTTTATATTTGATATATTGATCTTTGCTTGAGTGATTCAACATTTTAGTTTTATTAATTGTATAAAACATAATCATTCCACTGTCTATTAGTATTAGATACCTAGTTTAACTAATCAATGGTTGAGAATAAATGTTTGAAAATTTATTTACTGATTTTAAGTGAATTAAACCAATTATTTTTTATGTTCTTCATTGTTGGACTATGATGTTTTAGTATGGTGTTTCTAGGGAGGCATCAAATTCAATCAAAAACCTAGATTCATGGTGGTTATGTAAAAAATGTTTGGGATAGTGATTTAAAGATGTATAATGAGGAATATAAGGGTTTAGAGTGATGTAGATATATATATATCAGAGTCTAAATTCATCGTCCAAGACTATGGGAGTTGAATGATGTACCAAAATGAGCTGTGGGGGGGGGGGGGGGTAGGTGGAAAGAATAAAGCCAGAGATGATGGATCAGGCAAGGTCAACCTATGTTATGAGAACCCCAACATGATACATGGTGGTTTAAATAGTAGTAGTGGTCTAGAGAGACTGATGAATTCTTATGAAGGTTTTTATATAAAAACAGGACTACATTACATGGTGTCCAAAAACAAACAATGTGCATTCCCCTGGATTGGACGATTAGGTTTTGGAGTGGAGATAATGATAAATTGCCCTGAATGACCCCATACATGACATGTGACATTGTTCTCGTGGATGAGTTATTACTCTATGATTAGATGGTCACATTCACAACTAGGAGTACAGGGTAATGGCTCAGTACATGGACACTACTCTGTAAATGGGAACAACTCAATGTACATGGGCATGACCAGATGCACACATGCATAGCCAGGTGCACATGTAAATTCTCTAGGTGGATGATTAACTAAATTAATTACATTTAAATTACATGTAGAACCACATATACATCCAATTCATGTGCAATAAAGGGCATGGCTAGCAGGGTATGTGATTTGACACATCGTGTTACCCCAGGTGTACGTTGTGTGATCCTAGGTTTAGGTCAAGTACATTTCTAACTTACTTCTACCATGCCTATCCATTTATTATGGTTGTCGATTTTGGCATGATAGAAACCTATATTGAGTAGTTTGGTTCATTTCAATTCATGATAGGCTTCATAGAATATTTTGAGTTTTTTCATGATATTTTTCAAGCATAATTCCTATTCAAGAGATTCTTGATATATAATAGTGATCGAGATGCATCATTAGAATGATTCCATGGTTGTAAACCCCAAATCACACTAGGGATATGGTCCCACATATTAAACTATCAACTAAGTGGTACCCTTTATCACACTCGGGTATTGGTCCTCTATATACTGAGTGACACCCCCACTAATGCACAAGGGTATGGTTGATGTATCTGCTGATTCGTGCCCCTATCACACAATGGTATGATTCAACTATCTATTTATTGAAACCCCACTATTTCCCTAGCTAGAGGCTCTTCTAAAAACTGCATATCACCCCCTGATGTACTAGGTTGTGAGTCGCCAATAATAATATGTTACCCCTAAAAAATGGACTATTGTAAATGTATGTTTCTTCTACATGTATTTCCTGAGGAGAGACTTGATATGATGGGAATAAATCATAGAATATTGGAGTTTTAGGAAGGCCCATCAACCTCAGTCAGGATATAGAGATAGAAGTCCCATTTCCCTCCTATATGGGTTTCATTATGAGATTTTATCGTGGGTTTTTTATTTCTAGTTTTGTGATGAAAAAACTTCTTTTGTATTACTTTATTTATAAATTTTAGGTATTCTGGTAATCCTACTATAATTTTATATAAATACCCCTAAACTGGATTTTACATCATAATTCAAGTATTTTACTAATGTAATAAATATTATAAAAGAAAATTTAGAACCTTATGGATATATGGATACATTGACTACATGCTAGGGTAAGACATGGGATTATAAGTCAAACTCTCTTCATATTAACCATATTCTATTTTTTTTAGGTAATTAATTTCATGTTGGGCATGAATTTTACCATTTTACTCCTTGAATTTATACTTATGTACTCTGATGTATTCCTGATATGTAATTTCATTCATGGTTATTCACTATATGTAATAGTCTTATCATTCCTCTTCACATTTTAATATAGATGGTTAGGTGTGTGTGTATATAGGTACATTATTGAAATTCATCTCATTTCAACTATTCCATCTCAACAATTTTTGATTTCCCCTCATATTGGGGATGTTTCAAACATCACTTCACTAACTAGGTTGGTCATTGTAGCTTTTCCATAAAAAGGCTTTTTCAAAATGAATTTTTTTAATTATTAATTCATGTTGATTATGATTTATTATTTATTCATAATATGAATGAAATTGAATTTTTAAGTGGTATGTGGTTCCCTAAATTACACATCTAATCAATGTATCATTAGTTATCATGAAAAACATACTGGGTATTTGTTAATTACATTACTCGTTTATATATATTTCTTGTAATAGTGAATTGATGATATTTTTATGTGTCTTGGAACAAGGCCTCAAAATTTTTCTCAAGATGCTTAAAATTTTTCATTCCATAATTATGAAATCATTTATTGATCTCCATTATATTATTTGAATAGTTTTTATATCCATGTATATGTTTAATGTTTGTGTAATTATTTATAATGAATTATTTGAACTTAAATTGTTCATTCCTTTCTATTCTAGACTTATTTAGCATTCATTATATGCATAACATTATTGAGCATATGAGAACACCCCTTTTTTAAATTTTATTTCAATATTATTCCATGATGTGTTTATATTTTATATAAAATGAATTATATTCAAATGGTAATAATAACATTTTCAATGAAAATACTATATTATATATTATGATTTAAAATGTAATTTCATTTACAAGTAAGTTTCCAGTCATCAAAGACAAACAAAATATTTTGTTCATCATGTTGCAATTTCTTGTATCTATTGACTGTGAAATTATTTAACCACAAAAATTGGGCTATTGGAGTTAAGTAATTTGTAGTTGGTGTCCAAAAAATAAAATAGAAAACATGGGAAATAGATTTAGGAAAATATATATTAGGGATCATAACCCTATGATTGACATTGAGGATATTAATAAGAATAGAATAACATCATAGAGTACAAATAGTTATAGATAATATTATTTTTCTTGAAATGAATCACTATCTTGATAATAAATGTGGATTTGGTCTTGGGATAGATGCATCTCGGGGTAATAGCCCTAAAAAGAGATGGTCATGTATATCTCAATCATCATTATATTACATGGGGATTTTTACATACTAAATCCATATTATTACACTATTAGGGTATATTATTAGGTTAATTCGTATTTTCATAAAAAATAAAAATAAAATATTTGAAATTATTTTTATAATTTTAGAATATTCCAAAATAAATTATGTATTTTAGATTCTGAGATTATTTATAAATGAACATTAAATTAATGTTATTTTCTTCAATAGTTTTAAAATTATACATTATGATTAATAATGTTATTATATAATATACTACAGTACATTATTTTGAAATTGCGTATAGAATAAGGAATGTGAACTCTATTAGTGTAGGTAAATTAAGTAGGGATTTACTTCATAAGAAAGATAATGAATATGGTGCTATATCTAAATCTAGAGATTTGAAAAATATTAAATATACTTTGATAATTGACTCATGTTATGAAAAGAAACAATTCCTATATAGAGTATCATTGTAATAAATAATGTGGGTTTTGTGGAAGCTCTTTTCCGTCACAGAGTCTAATGACTGAAAAATGGAAATACCAAAGTACAAAGTGATTCATCCTTTGAAGAAAAATCAAAAATCAACAAAGGGATGAACCAAGAAAACATTGCCCATAGGTTGCGCATGTTCCAGAATGGTCACGCATGTATACTTGTGCGCCGCAACAATGGTAGCACAGGTGACTTGCGCGCCCTCTTTGAAAATCACCCAGGGTCTTCTCCAGCCTATAAATACCCCTGGTGGGCCCCCCATTTCAGGAGGATTTTTTTTCAGAATTCAGATACAGAGCTATGAACGCCCAAGTCTCTTCTTCAAGTCTTCAGAACACTTCTAAGGTAATTAATTTCCTATAATGGAAGGTCTAAACAAGAGTAATAAGGTCGAAGTGTTATAATTCACTAACACTTGCGGGTCTAAGTGTTTTTCCCTTAAGGGAAATGGATACACTTGCACACCACCTTACCTACTCATTGAAACATGCACGCCACTCTTTTGGAAATACCTCGGGATAATTCTAAAGGCTTTGGTCAAGGATCGCCCAAGTATTACCCTACTGGTTAACTGTCGCCCAAGTATATAGGTGTCGCGCAAGTATACATGCGCAATCAAGACTTGTGCACCCATGCAGTACTTGCGCGACCCCCCAGGACTTGCGCGCCCTTCTATTTTTGGGTGCCCTTCCTGCCCATTTCACCTCTCATATGCCATTCCACCTTTCCTATTCATGATTCAGTGTTCAATACACTCTTCAAAGCCATTTATGGAATCTTTTCTTGATTTAATTCCTTATCTGAAATAAATTCCATGGAACATATCTCAAAACCTTGTGATTTACACATCTTTTACATCACTAAAGTTAGAGATTTCATTCATTTAACCTCATACTTTAAGATGAGAGAACCCTATTCCTGGACCTCCTTTTCAGGAATAAGTCCCAGTCATAATTTCCCTTAACCTGGGATTCGTCCTTAGGAGTAATCCCCAGTCATAATTCCCTTAACCTGAGCATCCCTTTCCGGAGTAATCCCCAATCCATGTTCTCTTAATTGGGCATCCTCTTCAAGAGTAATCCCTGAGTCCCCTAATTTGGGAATCCTCCTCAGGAGTAGGCCCCAACCATAATTCCTTTAACTTGGGCATCCTCCTTAGGAGTAAGCCCCAAGTCCTCATTAATTAGGGCCTCCTTTTCAGGAGTAAGCCCCATGTCCCCTAATCTGGGCCTCCTCTTTAGGAGTAATCCCCAGTCACATGTCCTCTAATCTGGGCCTCCTTTTCAGGAGTACGTCCCAATCATAGTTTCCCTTAACCTCGGCCTCCTTTTCAGGAGTAAGTCCTAGTCATAATTTCTCTTAACTTGGGCCTCCTTTTCAAAAGTAACCCCAGTCCAAGTCCCCTAAATTTTTCATCCTCTTCATGAGTAATCCCTAAGTCCCCTAATTTGGGCATCCTCCTCAGGAGTAATCTCCAACCATAATTCCTTTATCATGGGCCTCCTCTTCAGGAGTAAGCCCCAGTTTTCAAATCCCTTTAACATGGGCCTCCTTTTTATGAGTAAGCCCCGATCTTAAATTTATCTTAACCAGTCTTAATCTACTTTTTGATCTTGGCTTCCTTCTCATGAGTAAAACCCAATCATAAGTCCCATATTAATTTGGGCATCTTCCTCAGAAGTAAGCCCCATGTTAGAGTACTCAAATCTCCATAAAGTACATACACCTTTATGGACTTTGTTCCTGGGTTTCTTCCCTGATGTAAAACTCAATACTCATCTATTTTGGGAAGTCATACATACATAAGCCCCACGTCATTGCATCTTTTGTGGCACAATTGTCTGGTTTCACCAATACCTCTTGTTTCTCACACCGAGCATGACTCACGTGAGCTTAGTGTGTAAAATTAATTATGAAATCTTTCTTTGATCCATCAATCATGCATAAATATCATACTCCCTCACTCGAACTACGTCGGTTCTGATTGCTTTTCTAGAAAAAGGATACGTAGGTAGCCCATCTGTGGGTACAATCCCAAATCATAAATAATCCATGTCCTTCTGAATGACAATAAACTTCAAGTGCCCCACTGAGTGGATTTAAAACAAGTATGGTCATCATAATGACCAATAGAATTTTATGTATTGAAGGATACCATTGACTAAGAATCTCTAACAAATAAAGATGATTCTCTATCGATGGAGAAACTTGAATACATATAAAAGAATCTCTAAATTTCCTACATATCAATCATTGATTGTTAGATCTAAAGGAAAGCTCATTTTATACTTGGTAATGTAATAAGGATTCACAAACAAAACTTAAATCTATAAAGAGAGTCCCAGAGTAGAAAATAATTCCCCTCAAAAAGGTGTGATGAGTCCGACCTCCCATCCTCTCGACCAATGAAAATTCCTAACCCTAACTAGTCCACAACTGATGAGTGCCTACCTTTGGAAAGTAGGTCCAAATGGATATGGAATCATTGGATGTTTCCAGTTCTACAAAAAAAAAACCCGTTAGAAACCGATTGGAATGTTTGAACCTTAAATCAACGAGGGCATCCCCAATTCCAGAGGAAAAAAATGGTGAACCCGACATGAATCCTTAACCAAGTTAAAATGATGTTTTACTTATTTGTTAGGCCCCTATTTAAAACTCAATGAGAGGGCCAAAAAAACAATCAATAACATATGTTCTTATCAAAAAGATGTAGTGGCTGGACTTATCTTGATTACGTCAGTTATATCAAACATGCACTCTTTTCCCAGATCTTCTGCATTTCCAAAATGGCTTCTCTTAAGTTCACACCCGTGAATACGTATGCTGTGAAAACTTCTGCTGAAAATGCCACAACTGCTACTCCTGCTGGATCATCGTCCACTCTGAGGATGACATCACCAACTCAGCGTCTTCAACGCTGGTTATCAAATGCACTGGTTAAGGAGTACCGTCAACATGGTACCATTCCAACTCTGGAGGCTTCCAGACAAGCCCTCCAAGTGAACAACTCACACCGGTCGTCTGGACAATGATGACCAGTGATTATGAAGCAGGTGGTGCCAACCACCGTCTCCAACCGTTTCGACTCGTTATCCCCAGAATGCAATCACCAGTCCCTCCCATATTCTGGGGAGGTGAATGAGAATGTCCCTCAGGGACTAAATTCAAGGAGACATGAATCCTTCTCGAGGATTCCCATCAACAATCGTCACCAGACTCATGAGGCAGTGTGCCCTCAACATGATAAGGGTATCATTTCCAGGAATTCGGCTCAGGTTCCTCGAACCCAAGAAATCAAGACGAACCGCCAGAGGTGAAATCCGGTTAACAGTGATCTGGTTCTCATCTCTTCCATTTCTGGAGATGTCCACCAACCTAACTTGGTGGCAAGCAACGAGATGGCACACACACCCATCCGTTTTAATTCCACTGTCCAGCTAACTCGTCTGGCAGCATCACGCTAATCCCGCCAGGAAATTCCGGTGGATTACTATGGGAATTAACATACACCTATTTATACATCATCATCTAGTCAGTAGGCTCATATGACTACATATGATGGATCTTGTCAACCATGTTCGGAGAAGTGCAATCAGCATGCACATACACCTGCTAGTATTGATCAAGCCTACCAACAGTCTCATTTGGTAGCACTCAGAGAAGTCAGTCGGAAAGATCTGGTGACAAACAGGAGGTAGACTCAACTCTCTGCCCCCACACTTGAGTACTGTCAAGATTCACTGACAGGAAAAGGAGGATAGAAGTAGAAACATACACCTACTCCAAGCACGGAATGGACATATATCCCCGTTCCGGCAGCTGAAGTCACCAAGAATATTCTATAATTGGTGAAAGAGAAGAATCAAATCCCCACTCTTATTCTGGATTCCTGCCAGGATATTATAACTGCTTCAACAGCATCTCAGGGAAAGACACATAAATCTATCCCTACCAGTGGAGTGACACATCAATAGTTCATTCCGGAACAGACACACACATCCGTTCCAGTCCAAGAGGGTTGTGGGGCATACTCCCCCATATCATACGGACAACCAAGTCAGGCACATACACCTGTTTTGAGCGCAGATAATCAGCCTAACCTGATCATTTCTACTGAGCATGCACATACACCTACCAAATTGAGGAAGAAGGTGTCTAGGAAGAAGACCCGCCCATCACAGTCAAGAAATCAAAGGCCCATCTGTGACAAGTCCTTACTCGATGCTAGAGTTCTTGACGCCCTTAGACAATTATCTGTTGGAATTAATTATTCTACTCCCTCAGTTCCAAATAGTGGGAAGATTAATTATGGAAGTCTGCATCAGACACTTCCTCATGAAGGCTTGCTTAATGACAATTTGATCGATCCTGAAGTTTCATCATCAGATGAGAGCCACAATAACCCTATGTGTGGTCAGAAGATCAAGGAGAAAGAGATTTAGTCTTTTTCTATAACCCATCATGGTGTTCCTTCCCATGATAATGAATTTATCTGTGAAATCCCTCTCTGCAGTAGTAATTCGTATTGTCTGGAAAATTTTTCAGAAGACAATTTAGTGATGAGAAAGCCCTCTTATCTTGTGGCACTTGCAAAAGTAAAGACAGTCATGTATAATGCTTTACCACCAGCAAGTGAAATACTTTCTCAATCAGTAGATATCCTAGGGTGTAGGTCATTCTCCATACTACCCATGGGTCATCCATCTTCCAGTTTGATCAGTGGATTCTCTACCAGTCTTTTTGAATCTGATGAAGCAACAAGAAAATAGAATCTCTGGTCTAAACAGGTAGAATAATATTCATTGAATGATAAAGAGGAAATGCTGAACATGAGAAATCAACTGGAAAAAGGTGAAGTCCCAATCATGTTTTGGCCTTTGGCCGACTCTCAGTATGATATTCTAGAGATGTTGACAGAAGATGGAATTCATGATATTCGTCTCAACATATGGAAAAATCTTTGTCAGTTGAAAAAGAAAGTATTATCTTATGATGAATATGAAAATCATGCTAAGATAATAGAAGATTTACAATTCCAAATTGACTTGGAAACTCTATTATTTTCTCGATATCTGAAGGCTGAAAAGCAGTAGAGATCCCTTCAGCGTTCATGCCTTGGCGCACTAAGAAAATTGTGTCAGTTAATTGCCAATTCCCCATCTGGTATTCATATAAGGGGATGGGGTGTTCATGGAGCACTACATTTCACTATGCTCTCCAGTTAGCAAAGCCCGCTGAAAATGGTCTCATGCAATGTTATTTCCCATGGCCGGCCAAAGTCAATGGGTTTTGTTTGTAATCAAAAGCCTGCCCAACAAAAGGATTCAACTAGTTCTTCTCAAAATCAAGAATACAGAGACAGGTTGTTGAATTCATCCTGGATCAAGCAAACGATAATATTGAACAGGCCTCTCGTATGAAGAAAGCACATCACCAAGTGAAATAAGTGTCAGAAATCATCCAATGATCTTTTGAGCCGGGTGATAAAAGTGGATGCCGATTGATGCATCCAGCTAATTTCCGGACTAAGGTCCGCAAGATCAGGAGAGCTTTTAAGAAATTATCAGACATAGCATGTCATGAAACACCCCATCTTGCCAGACTGGGGACTCTTTTAAACCAACCCTTAGAATCAACAAATATGATTCGAGGAGTAGAGAGGGAACGATAGGAACAACCCTAGTCCACTAGACTGGGAACGTTTTAAAACCAAAAATCCAATCCTTATCGAAATTCGGTCTTCTCTCGATTGGGGAAGAAGCCATAGGAGGAACGAAGAGCCAAATTATCAGGATATTCTCTACAAATCATAGTTCACTATGAAGTTCCTGAGGGATCAAATCAAAAAATGGCAATGTATCATCAGGGGCATGACAGAAGACAATATCACAGAAATTATGATAGAAGGGATCCAATAAATTAAGCATAAATTAATGTCATTAATGATGTTGTTGCTGATCCTCCAGAACATGAGGCCCACTCAGGGGACTCATATGAAGAGGTTCCTGCTCAAGAAGTTGTACGCATAGACACAAATGAAAATGGTGTGCATATGTGAAATCAAAGGATTACTTAGAACCTAGGTAATCCTTCAGGTAACCCACTTCCCCCTCTCCGAAAGGGAGCCAACATGGGGAAAGGAAAGAATCAGGATACATACCCTTGTTTTGGAGAAGGCCAATTTCTCTCACTAGAGAAAATATTTGTGCAACAAGAGGAAGAGATGAATGAATTAAGGAGGATGAATGCAGAACTACTTCAGGGTAGTTTTCCTCCTAAGCGTGCTAGAGTCAGTCATCCAAGGTAATTTTTTGTGGCTACTGAGATGGATCAAGAATATCCTCCTCTACTAGTACACCCTCATAGGTCTAATCCTATGGGTCAAGTGAAACAACAATTGGCGGTGCTACCATCAGTTGCAGTACCAATTGCCATATCTATATCAGCTCCAGTCATTGAACCTGCCCAAGATCAAGTTCAATCAGATGTTTCTCAAATGTTAATGACTACCATTGAGTCATTAACAGCTCGGTTAAAGACTATGGAAGGGAAGCGTGCACAGGTTCAACCAGAAAAGAGAGCTTACCCTGATTGGGTAGATTCAATCCCCCCCATCAAGTTTTGGGAACCCTTTATTCTCTGTTTTCAATGGATCAGGCGATCCTAAATAGCATTTGATGCATTACGTGTCTTGTTTTGATCCTATTATGGGAACTCCGAAACAGCAAGAATCAGTGAAACTCAGATGCTTTGTGAGAACCTTTCAAGGACCAGCTTTTGTTTGGTACACAAGCTTGCAATCCCGATCAATTATCGAATGGGAGGATCTCCGCCAATGATTCCTTCTCCAATTCAGTTCAACATTGCCAAAGACAATATATTTTGATCTTACAAACTGTAAGCAAAGGGAGAATGAAAGGGTCTCAGATTTCATTGCTCGCTGGAAGAGATTAACATATTCCCTAAGCTTAGCATGACCTCAAGAAGAACTATTGCAAATCTGTGTGGCAAATCTGCGTGATGAATTATGCATTCCATTGATCCCTGTGAAATACACAGGAGGGTTTTGAGACCTTACTTCAATTGCTCAACTAATTGAATATTCCCTTATACAGACTAAAGATAAATCTCGTTTAATTCCATCAGCTCCAGGAAGGAGAATGGGTAAAGCAGAGACTACTACAGATATGCTTAAACAAGCACCTATACCAAATTCTACTTCAAAACATTCATCTTCTCGAAGGGATCCATCTACTGAGCGCCAACAACAGTGTCCGTTTCATCAATACGATCAAAGAGATCAAAGACGGAAAAATTTTGAGGATCTAAAGAGAAAAACATACTCTTTCCAAAATGAACAAGTTCCTGGTTACTTCATTTCGGCTCTGGAAAATAATTTGGTTCAATTGCCAAGACCCAAGAGGCTGAACAAGGAAGGAGATGAAGAATATCCCAATTATTTCCCCTTTCATCAAATGTTGGGGCATCCCATTAAGGAATGTTTTGTTTTTAAAGACCTCCTGTAAAAGATGGTCGAATCAGGACAAGTCAAGTTGAAAGGTTCTTCAGCTCAGGTAGCATGTGTAACTGATACAAATCCAGAGGAAGAGGGCGAGTGACAAGAATTTAAGAACAAAAATGCACAAAAATATGATGATTGGATGGTCATAAAAATGATCAATTGAACTCATGCTATTTTGCGAACACAATTGAAGAAACAATTGGGCCTTATGCCATGAATGCCGCAACAAAAACCTTTTCATCAGAGAGAAAGTCCTCAAAGAAAGGACATGATTAAAAGAAATAAGAAGAATCAGAAGATGATGAGTATGTGTCAAAGTGTAAGTTTTCTTGGACTCTAGAAGACTTCATACCATCTACTTCAAAGCTAGGGACACCGCCCCACCAAATGACACAGCCTAAATAGGCTAATCAGGCAGCGTCTTCATCGGATGAAGAGTTGACCTTTTGTTCTATTAATATGATTCAATTAACAAGTCCATATGCCAGTTGCAGTTTCGATTTTGATGAGACTGAGTTCCTTATATCAGAAAGAGGAATCAGAGCAAGTTCCAGAGGCTCAGGATACAGGGGAAGACATGGATATTTCAGAGGCCACTATTCCAATTCTACTCCAGCTAGAACTGTGTATGCGGCAGAAACTCGTAGTAGAGCCCTTCAATGAGCTCAATAAGAAAAAGCATGCTCTTCCACACAAGGTAGACTCATACCTTACATAATTATTCTGGAAGATTGGTTGAAGGTTCCATATTATTTCTCTTAGAAATTAAATATACCTAATCAGTCGAATCTTCCAAATCCAGGAGTATTACTAACTCCTATCCCGGTACAAGATGCATCAATTTCCAAAGCATCAACTTCTAAGGCAACTGTTGAATCACATATTCCTGTTTGGAATCACAGATTTTTTGATCAAAAGTATGATGTATTGAAACACCTGGCCCAAGTACCAGCCAAGTTATCAATTTTTTATGCTTTAAATTTATCGAAGGATCTTTGGGAGGCACTCATCGAGGCTTTGTGAAGTCCTCAGGGGTTTGAAACTGAAATTGCTGCAGCAGAAGTCTAGAATGTAGAGAATAATCCTACATAATTCCATGCTGTAATATCTTTTACTGATGAATATGAATATGATGACATGCATGGGCATATTAGACCTTTGTACTTATTTGTAAAGTTCAATGGTGTGGACATCCGAAGGGCTTTCATTGATAATGGTTCTGGAGTCAACCTTATGCCCATTCGTACACTTCGGTGATTGGGCCTCAAAGAATCTGATTTATCTCCTTCAACTATGATGTTACAAGGATATGATAAAAATGAACAATAACCACTAGGTGAGATTACACTCAGTACTCAGTTTGGAGATCTTGTATCCAATTCAGATTTCAGGGTTGTTGACCAAGAAGCTGCCTTTAACATCTTTCTTGGAAGACCCTGGCTACATCGACATGCGTTTATCCCTTCATTATACCATCAATGTCTCAAATATTGTTTTGATGGTCAAGTTGGGACATTGTATGGTGATAAATCCCCATTCAAGACATGTGAACCTCAATACATTGAGGTGTAATTTTATCACATGAAGGGAAATGAGAAATCCACAACAAGGGAGACTACCAATGTTAATGCTCCATATGGTTTGGAAAAGATAACAGTAAACCCATTAGCACATGTGAGTACAGATTATGTGTTGACTATCAGTCAAATTGACAGGATATACCCAAATCAAAATAATCTTATGGAAGCCTCCATAATGTCAATCACAACAATCCATCTAGACAACATGGGAGAAAGTGGTGATTCACCAAGCAATGATGAAAGTTCAAATGGAGATGTCTTTATTTCATATGCTAAAATCCAACAAGTCTATACTTCGCCAATCAGGCCAGAGGAAGTTATAGACACATCAAAGGTGAACAATGATGTCGATTCTCAATCCATCATCTCCTCTTTATTTCCCATGGAGGACCCTTCATCATCAATCGGGTCAGAAATGGTAGATTCTTCTTCAAGATGTTTAAATTTTAACATCTCTTAGGATCATGGAAAATCTGCTTCATCATCTACTATGAAAGTAGAAACAGAAGAAGTAACACATGTTGAAGAAGAAGAGGAAGATCTCAGAGATTCTCCTCCAGCATTTGAAGAGGGTATCTCTACCACTATGGATGAAATCAGAGAAATCAATCTGGGTACAAAAGAAGATCCACACCCCACTTTAATCAGTGCGGCCATGAATCTTGAAGAACAAGAGATGTATATTTCCTTTTTAAAGAAAAATCAAGACATATTTGCGTGGAACTATATAGAGATGCTCGGGATTGATCCTAATGTTTCTACTCATCATTTGGGTTCACCAAAAGAACATCGAGGATTTAATCAAGCCGCGAGAAGAACACATGCAACTTATGCTTCCAAAATTGAAGCTGATGTGGATACGATTATCAAAGCTAACTTCATCAGAGAAGTTCAATATCCCAAGTGGTCAGCTAATATTGTCCCAGTGAAAAAGAATAATGGGAAAATTAGAGTTTTCATTGATTTTAGAGATCTTAATAGGCATTATCCTAAGGATGATTTCCCAGTTCCGATCATAAAACTTTTAATCAATGAAACAGCTAGCTATGATGCACTTTCTTTCATGGATGGATATTCTGGATATAATCAAATCTGAATGGCTCCAGAAGATTAAGAATCTATAGCCTTCAGGGCCCCTCAGGGCGTGTTCTGCTATCGGGTAATGCCCTTTGGCCTAAAGAATGTAGGCACAACATATCAGCGTGTCATGCATAGTATCTTCAAACACTTTTTAGGGAAGTTTGTTGAATGTTATGTGGATGATTTGGTGGTTAAATCCAAACAAATTTCTAATCACTTGGCTGATTTGGAAATCATATTCCACAAACTTCGGCAATATAATTTGAAGATGAACCCCTTAAAATGTGCTTTTGGGGTAACCTCAGAAAAATTTCTCAGCTTTGTTGTACGCCATCGTGGTATTGAAGTCGATCCTAAGAAGACCATGTCAATCGATGGTATGTCACCTCCTAAAAATTTGAATGAATTAAGAGGACTTCAAGGACACTTAGCCTATATTCGGAGTTTCATCGCCAATTTGGCAGGAAAGAGTTTACCCTTCACCAAATTGATGAAGAAGAGAGTCACATACCAGTGGACTGAAGAATGTTAAGAATAATTCGATATTATAAAGAAGTATATCTTGAGTCCATCGATATTAATGCCACCTGTTGAAGGAAGGCCACTTATCCTCTATGTGACAGCTCTAGAGTGATCATTGGGTGCCTTTCTTGCTCAGAAGAATGATGCTGGGAATGAAAACAACCTCTACTATCTCAGTCGGACTATGCTTGAAACAGAAACCCGATATTTAAGTATTGAGAAGTGCTACCTAGAATTAATCTTTGCAGTTCAGAAATTGAGACACAACCTGCAACATCACGAGGTCCAATTGGTATCTCGCAATAACCCTCTCAAATTCACCCTTAGTTGTCCAATTCTTACAGGACGTCTGGCAAGGTGGGCAGTTATTTTGTAGCAATTTGATATCCAGTTTGTGTCTCTAAAGGGAATAAAGGGCCAAGCTCTGGCTGATTTCCTTGCTGAACATACTTCTATAGAAGATGCATCTTCAGATATTGAACTTCCTGATGAGGAAGTCTTTTCTATTCAAGATAATCATTAAACATGAGAAATGTACTTTGATGGTTCTTCCAGAAGTCCAACTGGGAATAAAATGGAAGATCCTAAATTCAACAAGGTTGGGTAAGGAATTGTGCTTATTTCCCCAGAAAAGGCAGTGGTACCCTATTCCTTCTTATTGTTGGGAGGAGGTACAAATAATGAAGCAGAATATCAAGCTCTCATCGCAGGCTTGGAATTGGCGCTTCAGGATCAAGTGAATCAACTAAAAGTGAAAAGCGATACAGACCTAGTAATCAAATAAATAAATGGAGATTATTCCATCAGAAAATAAGAGTTAATCCCTTTGTATGATTTAGTCAGAGAGTTAATGGCATAATTTCTTTTGGAACCGACATTTTCTTTGTCACGAACCAAATATGTTCACCACTGAAACCAGTGAAAAACCTGGCCTGTGACAAGGCCCGATGGGCGTTCCTGATCCCTATGGGCTGGCACAAGTTCCAGGGTATCAAAAACTAAAAATTGGGAAAGATTTACAAGAGTTTTTATACTAAAAAAATGAATCCAAGAAATCAAATCTGGATTTTTCAAACAAAAACATCATTTACTAAAATTCAGAACTAAATTACACAATTGTAAACAATTTTTTATGACCATTAAAAAGGTACAAACCCATGAAATGACAGCCCAAGAACCTCCACATGGAAAGAGGCACCACCCTCAAGCCATCTCCACGACACTGCATCACGATGGACTGCTAAAAACCCGAACTAATGGCATAAAACCTGTACCCAAACCTGTGACAAAAAAAAGTCTACTTACACCCAAAGGTGTAAGTAGGGTGTGAGAAAAAGACCAGTAGGATACCACCACTATGATATTCCATGTGATAAACATTTCATGACAAAAAGCATTGCAAGTTTTGTAAATAAGAAATGCTTTTTACAATTTTCTAAAGGATGCAATAATAAATGAAAACAGTTTTAATGTGGGATAATTTTAAAGGACAAAATTTTTTAAAATAAATAAGAAATCTACTGAATATCTATCCAATAATACCTACAAAGTATCTAGTGAGCACAAGCAATGGGAAATAACCCCTAGGCACTAGCTAGTTGTGGGTCCCAGGTACCTCGTATCTCGGTGAGAGTAACCATGAAAAATATCTGTTCTCGTGCACGAGCCACTAGTAGGGTACATACCCATAACCTAGTGGTCCCCAATCATCATCATCATAATTTAGTTAGAGTTGTAAGTGTCAATATTGCTAAGTGAAACTGAGGCCAAACCCCACGGATTCACTAGCATACTAGTACACGTCCACCCACCTAGATACCCGGGTTTTCCCTTTGTGCTCAAACAAGTTCAACAATACAATAAATGTAGTTTTCACATGAAAAGATCACTTCCCCATCACACATTAACCAAACATCCCCTTGTACATCACACAAGTCACAAATCCAACTTTTCATTCAAATGCATTTTGAAATCAAACTCACACGAAAATTTCCCACAACAATTTTCACATTTCTTTAACACTTCCACAAAGACTTTAAACAATTTTATAAAACCATTATAAGATATTCAACTCACATAACAACCCAAAATCATGTCACATAATTCCCTTCTACCCTTCACAAGGCATTTTATCAACAAACTCACACGAAACATCCCACACCCGTGTTTCGCACACAAAACACAATTTGGTAAAACATTTTGGCAATTTATAAAACATTCTAAAAAAATGTTTGACATCTCAAATCACCACTTTACCATTTAAAAACACACATTTGGTGAACACACTCACCCAAACAGTACATATGCACCCTTTCCCATCTTTGTTTAACCAAGTAAAACATTTCCAATTTTTATAAAACAAACTCAAGAGGTATAACCGTTGTTTGCACACTAAACCCATTTCAAAACCCTCATTCCAAACCAAAATCATACCAATACCAATCCAAAACATAAATTTCATCCCTAAAACAATTATTAAACCACCCCAAGTGTTATAAAAATACATCAAATAATACCACAAAGATACACATGAAAAACACACGTTTTCATAAATCACTTTCAAGAAGTACAACACGGTTTTACACCTTAAATTCATTCAAAAACCTCTTTTCAAGGCCCAAATGACAATAAGGAATTACCAAACCAAAATTTTCAGCCCCATTCAAGACTAATAAATCACTTTCAAATGTTATAAACTAAACCCAAACATTACCCCAAGAGTCACACATGAGAAGTACACAATTTCAAGCTAAAATACAACTAAAAATTAAATGTTTAAACAAATCCATCAAAAACAGTTTTCACACCACACAAAACAGATTATAAACATACTAAATTAATAAACCAATCAATCTAACTCATCACAAAATGGTTAAACATGGAATCACCTACTTTTTGAGTCGAAACCCTCAAAACTTGGTGCGAAACCTTAAGCGCACCACCGCCGCACCACAGGGAATATAAATCCAGACCTAGACCACAAAACATTGACCCGAAAGATACCAAATCCGACCTTATGATCGAACCCTATCTTCTGGATATGAGAAACTTCAAGAAAGAGGAAATAAAATGAAAAGAGGATGGATGGAACCAAGAAGGAATTCCCTTGAAATATCTTGAAGAAATCGGCCCCAATCCACCAAAATATGAATCTACAAGTACCCAAAACTGGTATGGAGGTTCTAAGGAGTCATATTAGGTCATGTGGGGACTGAAATGGGAGAAAAAAGAAGAAAATTGAAGGAGTTATGAATGATTCATTTTACCTCGTCAAATCTGGCCGATTTGAGAAAGAGTATGAAAGATCGCCCTAATTCGCAGTTCACCTGAGATCCAAAATTGCGAAACCGATAATGGGGGTGATCTTAGAGATATTTGATTTAATAGGTAGGTGGAATCACAGAAAAAAAGTAAAACATGAATGAGATATAGAAAAATTAAAAAACATATTTAAAGCAGGAAATGGGCCTACGGGTAGGCCCATTACCTTAATTAAAAACCCAAATCCATCATGATTTTTGATTTCTATGTGGTCCAAAGGGATATGGTGATTCTAATATATCATGGTATGCCAATTGGGAAGTAGAATGGGTATAAAATAGTAAAAATTTAAGGAGTTATATAAGAAATGAAATTATTTTTTTAAATCTGGAATTGGGCTCGCGGTTTGGCCCAAATTTTCAAAACCCACCATTTTCACCAAAATGAGTGCTAAACCCCCAAACAAATCAGGAATAGAAATTAAATGAAATAAGAATAAATAAAAAAGTCACTTGTGTGAATATTCTATCCACCATAAAACTTTCCGCCCTCATAAAGCCACATCAAGGACAAAGAAAAAAAACCAAACCCAGCCGAAAGGTAGAAATGGACTCCTTTGCTAAGCTTTGCTCCCAAAGGCCAAAACACCTCCAGTGATCAATTAAGGAAGGAATACTATAAAACCAAAACATAAAACTCTTTACTGAAATGATTAAGCACATTAAGATTTATCCTTAAAGAAAACTCCTCAAACACTATCTGAACAAGGCTCAAGAAATTTACCCAAACAAACAAGAACATCAAACAAGGTTACACATACCACGATATAACTAAACCATTGTGCACTCTCCAATCCCAATGTTTACCCAAGGAAGATATCGGTGGTTATATAGCTCCGAACGAGACTACCCACTTCCAAGATAAGACCAAGGAAAAAAGTGAGTTACTGGTACAAGCATACCCAAATGGGCTCCCCACCATAAGAACCAACCATCTTAACTGACCAATATGGGCCGACACAGAAAGTCCTCAAAACTTAAAGAGTTGGGACGACCACACGGTTAGCCCACGCAGTTGGGGAAACTATGCGCTAACCATGTGAATCCTTATACCTACATGGTTTTCTAGTGAATGGTTACTACTAAATGTTACTCAGCATGTCTAGACAAATCTAAAACCTTTCCACTGAACCCAATGGAAACCAAATGGGAAAAGAAAGTCATTGGGAGATAACACAGGGATGAGGTCCTCCACCTCTTTCCACCGAACTGGAAAAATAGAAGCAAGATGAAAACACCAAATGTTTAAACTATTACCATCTCTCATACTGAGAACAGTTCTTTGAACAAGGTTAAAAACTACACTAGGATTTCCTCTGACTACGTGCCAGCTTCACTTCGGGACCTATGGCTGGAGCTGGAATGATTGAAGCATCTTCGGCCTCGCAGTTAGGATTTAGAAACCCCAAATAGAATTTCATCTTTTGATGCTAAAAAAAACTATATTAAATCCCCGATGGGTTCACCAAGACATAACACACTCCAAAAATCACTTTACCATAACTTGAAATTTCACTAAAATAAGGGTTTAGAGGACGCACTCACATCACACCTTGTTTCATCGGGTGAGAAACAAAAAAAATAAATGACACATATAAACACCTTCCTCTAAATCAGAGGATGTCAAGATCTCCTGAAAGGAGAAACAATTCTGAAAAAAATAGACTCACAAAATATTGTACAATTTCACCTTTACAATAAAACGAGCACACGACATCACAACGTGTCACAAAACATGACCAAAGTGACTGATAGAATTAATACAAGGAGGGGGGCCTTATACAACATTCCCAAACATCACAGCATTCCAGAAAGTGTCCATAACATTCTCTCGTGGCCAGATTTCATACATGGGTGGTCTAACATAAACCCCTTCTTTGAAGAGACTACGAAGGACTCAGAGGCCCTGTTAGACACTATCCATACTGACAACCCCAAACAACTTCCACCTTTGATGAATCAGGTAGATTAAGTTACTAAGGTCTCTTTCAACCATCCACGAGCACTCTTCCAAAACAAGAGGATCCAAAAAAAAATCCAAGAAAGTAAATGGTGTAGAATCATTCTACAAATCTCAAGAAAAGATTCCTTACATTGATCAACTGGAGGATTTTCCAACGGCGAAACAATCCAGGTTGCATTTCAGTTGTGTATTAAACCTTAATGGGGGCGTACCTTATCCAATGAGAGAAACCAATGACCCAACCAAGCTGTTCCATTGGTAAAAACATGCCACAAAATGGATCCAAACTCATTAATGGAACCACCTTAAAGGTGTCCTGAAACATATATCATAAGAGACTACTAACCGGACCTTCTACCCAGCTTACCGACCAAACACAAACCCAAAACACAGTTTGAACATGAGGGGTTCATGGACTCAAAACATCCCACAACATCAATATTTTTCAAAAAAACATAATATAAACCACCCCAAACAATTCCTCAAGACATCATGTTTTTCTTTAAAAACATTTCTTTGAAAACTAATGGTTCAATGGTTAGCGTATCCACCAATGGTACCCCATGGGCCTCACACATGCATGTTTTTGTGCCACACCGGGCACCCACCTCATATTCATCCTGACAATCATCAAGTCATGCCATCAACCATCCGTCATCCCATATAACCACATGCATGTGGTTACTCACAGAAATACCAAAGGTTAAAACAATGATTCTTTCCACTTTTCAAAACCAAAACGGTCAACCAACACATCATTTGTCTAAAAACTGCTAACCAAGAGATCCAAATCCCAATTCAAATATTACTAAAATTTTCATAAAGACACAACCATTTATACAAGAACTCAATTTCATGTTATTCACATCAATTTCATAACATCTCATCTCAAAAAAACACCCTATGATAGTTTAGAAAACTCTATTGGAAACACTTTTTCAAAACCAACTTCAGTATAGTTTCTGCTCTCAAAAGAGGTGTATGCACCCCATTTTCCATTTCAAAATAATTTTGAATATTCAGTTCCACTATTTCATAAATCAAACCATTCTATATTTATTTGAAAATCATTTCACAAAAACATTACACTTCTTAAAACTAAGTCACTTTAAAACCAAAGTTCAAAGATTTAAAAACTAAAGAACACAAGACAATGCAAGAGGAAACTAGTTTCAGTGGGTGACTTGGGTATATGGTTGTCGGACATATTCCAGTCAATTCACTATCACATAGAGTGTTCTTGGGAATATCCCCATCTCCGCATGGCTTTCCATGCCCTACGAGCTTATTGAGACCATTAACCCAACTCTCTTTTCATTTCCCCTAATCATCATTAAACCAAGAAAACCAAAGGACTCCGAAAGGTCCCGACTTCCCCTGGAGAAGTGAATCCTGTCATGAGGTGTGGTGATCAGCCACACTACTCATAACTGAAATTCAAAGTCCCAATAATCCTAACTCCAGATTATCCTTATTGTTCCCCAAATAACATGACCCAACGAGAGCGAACCACCCTCTGATACCATTTTGTCACGAACCAAATCTGGTCACCACCA
The DNA here is from genome assembly GCA_963277665.1 of Viscum album. Classification (NCBI taxonomy): domain Eukaryota; kingdom Viridiplantae; phylum Streptophyta; class Magnoliopsida; order Santalales; family Viscaceae; genus Viscum; species Viscum album. The sequence goes on along the minus strand of CAUJRU010001217.1, from coordinate 161,594 downwards.
AAACCAGTTCCAAGCAGGGCCCGTGACAAGACCCAAAGGGCGTTACTGATCCCCATGGGCTGGTACAAGTTCCTAGGTATCAAAAACTGAAAATTGGGAACGATTTACATGAGTTTTTATACTTAAAACAACAAATGAATCCAAGAAATCAAATATGGATTTTTCAAACCAAAACATCTATTACTAAAAATTCAGAACTGAATTACACAATTTTAAACATTGTTTGAAGACCATTACTAAGGTACAAACCCAAGAAATGACAGCCCAAGAACCTCCACATGGAAAGCGGCACCACCCTCAATCCATCTCCACGACACTACATCACGATGGACTACTAAAAACCCGAACCAATGGCATAAACCCTGTACCCAAACCTGTGACACAAAATAAGAAAGTCTACTTACACCCAAAGGTGTAAGTAGGGTGTGAGCGAAAGCCCAGTAGGATACCACCACTAAGAGATTCCATGTGATAAACATTCCATGACAAAAATCATGGCATGTTTTGTAAATAAGAAATGATTGTTACAATTTTCTAAAGGATGCAATAATAAATAAAACAGTTTTCAGTTGGGAAAATTTTAAAGGACCAACAATTTTAAAATAAATAACAAATATACTGAATTTCTATCCAATAATATCGTATACTGACGGTAAGTACAAAGTATCTAGTGAGCAAAAGCAATGGGAAATAATCCATAGGCACTAGCTAGTTGTGGGTCCTAGGTACCTCGTATCTCGGTGAGAGTAACCATAAAAAATATCCATTCTCATGCACGGGACACTAGTAGGGTACATACCCATAACCTTGTGGTCCCCAATCATCATAATCATAATTTAGTTAGAGTTGTAAGCGTCAATCTTGCTAATTGAAACTGAGGCCAAACCCCATGGATTCACTAGCATACTAGTACACGTCCACCAACCTAGATACCCGGGTTTTTCCTTTGTGCTCAAACAAGTTCAACAATCCAAGAAATGTAGTTTTCACATGAAAAGATCACTTCCACATCACACATTAACCAAACAGCCCCCTGTACATCACACAAGTCACAAATCCCACTTTTCATTCAAATGCATCTTGAAATCAAACTCACACGAAAATTTCCCACAACAATTTTCAAATTTCTTTAACACTTACAAAAATACATTAAACAATTTTATAAAACAATTATAAGATATTCAACTCACATAACTGCCCACACACATGTCACATAATACCCTTCTCACCTTCACAATTAATTTTATCAATAAGCTCACACGAAACATCCCACACCTGTGTTTCACACACAAAACACAATTTAGTAAAACATTTCGGCAATTTATAAAACATTCTAAAAAAATGTTTGACATCTCAAATCACAACTTTACCATTCAAAAACCCACATTAGGTGAACACACTCAACCAAACAGTACATATGCACCCTTTCTCAACTTTGTTTAACCAACTAAAACATTTTCAATTTTTAAAAAACAAACTCAACAGGTATAACCGTTGTTTGCACACTAAAACCATTTCAAAACCCTCATTCAAAACCAAAATCCTACCAATACCAATCCAAAATAGAACATTTAGCCCTAAAACAATTATTAAACCACCCCAAGTGTTATAAAATTACATCAAATAATACACCAAAGATACACATGAAAAACACACGTTTTCATAAATCACCTTCAAGAAGTAAAACACGGTTTTACACCATAAACTCATTAAAAAAACTCTTTTCAAGGCCCACATGAAAATAAAGAATTAACAAACCAGAATTATCATCCCCTTTCAAGACTAATAAATCACTTTCATATGTTATAAACTAAACCCAAACATTACCCCAAGAGTCACACATGAGAAGTACCAAATTTCAAGCTAAAATACAACTAAAAATTAAATGTTTTACCAAATCCATAAAAAACAGTTTTCATACCACAAAAAATAGATTATAAAGATACTAAATTAATAAAACAAGTAAGTTAACTCATCACAAAATGGTTACACATGGAATCACCTACCTTTTGAGTCGAAACCCTCAAAACTTGGTGCGAAACCTTAAGGGAACCACCGCCGCACCACAAGGAATATAAATCCAGACCTAGACCACCAAAAATTGACCCCAATGATACCAAATCAGACCTTATGATCGAACCCCAACTTCTGGATATGAGGAACTTCAAGAAAGGGGAAATAAAACTAAAAGAGGATGGATGGAACCAAGAAGGAATCCCCTTACGTGAAATATCTTGAAGAAATCGGCCCCAATCCACCAAAATATAAATCTACAAGTACCAAAAACTGGTATGGAGGTTCTATGGAGTCATATTAGATCATGTGGGGACTAAAATGGGAGAAAAAGGATGAAAATCGAAGGAGTTATTAAAGATTCATTTTCTCTCGTCAAATCTGGCCGATTTGAGAAAGAGTATGAAAGATCTCCCTAATTCATGGTCAACCTGAGCTCCAAAATTGCAAAACAAATAATGGGGGTGATTCTAGAGATATTGGATTTCAGAGGGAGGTGTAATCACGGGAAAAAAGTAAAAAATGAATGAGATAGAGAAAATTTAAAAAAAATATTTAAAGCAAGAAATGGGCCTACGGGCAGGTCCATTACCTTAATCAAAAATCCAAATCCATCATGATTTTGGATTTCTATGTGTTCCAAATGGATATGGTGATTTTAATATATCAGGGTATTCCAATTGGGAAGTGGAATGGGTATAAAATAGTAAATATTTAAGGAGTTATAGAAGAAACGAAATTAGTTTTTTAAATCTGGAATTGGGCTCACGGTTTGGCCCAAATTTTCAAAACCCACCATTTTCACCAAAATGAGTGGTAAACCATAAAAAAAAATCAAGAATGGAAATTAAATGAAATATGAATATAGAAAAAAGTCACGGGTGTGACATTCTTATGTCCTTCAATCACAAAATTCTCAAGCTGATGCATTGGCTAATGTGGCCACAACTCTGGCAGATCCAAATCAGGACGAAACAATCATCAGTATTTCCCACAGTCGTACAGTTTCACCTTATGTTGAAATCTGAATAGATGAAATCAAATAAATTAGTCCCATCTCTGAACCATATTGTCATACTACAGGATAGATGACACCTATCAGGGAATACCTTCAAAATGGAATACTCCCACCTGATAGAGCCAAGAAAGAACAAATCTGGTGACGTGTGGTCAATTTTACTCTTTATGATAGCCCAGAACATCTAGAAAGATTTTTCTATGTAGAGACCCGAAGCCTGACGTACATGGGCATTACATTACTTTGCAGAATACTTAGTACATTACAAAAACAGAAACACAAGGACCGTAATAGTTTAGTGTCTTTGGAAACTTGGAACGTAATCCTCTAATCATGGTGAAAGATCTTCAACATCTCCCATAAAGATCATCCCATTTTTTTCTTACCTAAAACCTTTCTTTATATTCTGGGAAAAGCAAACATAAAAAAAGTGAGATCAAATGCTCAGTAAGGGTAAGCATGGATAAAATAAAACATATCATATACATTTGAACTTAAAAAAACATGAACATTAAAAATCTTGAGCAACGACATAAAACATGGAAGTACATAAGGCATAGACCATAATGGAACATAAATCATGATAAAATAGCATGGGAATAAAAAATGTAATTTTTTCATCCATTAATCACATTTAATGATTTCCATAGTAGCCAAGGAGTTGCTGCCAAGACCATCATAGTGGAAAAAGTCCCTTTCTGAATCGAGTTCACTCCTCGTTTCAGTCCTGTTTTACTGAACCGGTTTAACCTTCCGTTCCAGCCGTGTCTATCTCATGAGATATAAATCTTTACCCAATGAATTGGAGGGAGATATAGGTCCCACCCATCTCATAATTAAATCATTCTTACTTGTGCCAAAAAATAAACATACAACATTCATAATAACCCAACGAATAAAATGGGTTTCATAAACATTATCCCATTTATCACATAATCCATATAAAATAAATGGATATCATTTCATAATAATAAAAGTGAAACCCTATAAATCGTAGTGACATTACACTTGAAACATAACCATATGAAATAATTTCATCTTAGATGGAAAATGGTTTTGATAAAACACTTGAAATGAATTCTTGAGGAAAATATCCTTCCTTCTTCAAAATCAATTTCTTTTCACAAAACGTCATGCAATTTTAAAAGAAAGATATTTTGTTGAAAATAGTTATGAAATCTTTTGGAGTAAGCTTTATGAAAATAAGGCTTTATAAAACCATAAAAATCCATTCGTGCAGTATAAGTTAAAAAAACATTCTTTTCGTACTTTTGCCGGAAAAGTTGAAAAGTACCTCGTAACATAAACAACAGAATGATTCCTTACATACCATGTAGTAAAAGTCAAAAATGGGTAAAAAGGAATTTAAACATACATGAAAACACTTTTATAAAACATGGACATGGATGATAGAAATAACCCCAGTAAATACTTACGAATATGCAATCTCGGATAAAAATGAGATTTGCAAAATTATCCCTTACCTTAGGTCTGATTTGCTTCGTAAGTGTCCGAACCTCCTGTTTAATGATTGAAATAATGTCATTTACTTATTCCAGAATCATACTCATTGTTATGATATCATATATGGTTCACTTATGACGTTATTTTACCCGTTCTTTTGTAAATTCCATGTTAAAGAGCGTTTTGGGTAAAATTGTTTCATTTGTCGTCTGTGTTTTGACTTGTAATTATTAATATGATTACTTAGATCATGATTACTTAATTCCAGAATATAAAAAATGATTTATATATAATATATATTCATAATATACATATATATAATAAATCAGTAAATGGAAAGAAATACACCGTTCATGGAGACGGTAGGTCGTACGTACGCATGAACGCTGTTTTCGTTTCCTTATTGAGTTGAATGGAATTATGTAGATGACATACATATAAATACACATAAATCCAGTATCATTATTATGCCATATTTTTCATTATTACTTATTATATATACTTTATAATCATTCATGAATGGTTAACGTGGAGGATGAATCTCATCGCGTCGTGGAGACGGTAGTCCGTACGTACGCACGAGCGATGATATCATTCTCATGATCGTGGGACTGTATTGAAGTGTATGTATAATATTTCAGAATCAATATAAATTTAAAATAATCATATATAGTTATTATTTACACCATTATACCCATCCAAGTAAGGTGGTGGTGGAAAATAGATTACACCACGGCGTGGAGACGGTATTCCGTACGTACGCACGCGCGATGATTTCGTTTTCCGTAGGATGGATAGATGGTGAAATAGGGTTGTTTCATAATTATAATAACATATCAGTATATTAGTGATACTGATGTTATTACTTCATGATGAAACAACTAAAGAAGAAGAAGTGGAATAAGAAATAAAGATGAAAGAATCGGTAACGGACATTACCTCTTCTTTGAAGTGCCTCTTTGAGATCTCCTTTTAGGGCACTAAAATTGGTTTTTGAGGAAGAACATAACCTCTATGATGTTTCTAGTGAAGTGTAAAAGAGAATTTGGCAGTGTTTGTCCGATCTTGAAGGCTCAAAGTGGTGTGAGGAAGAGAAGGAGGAGGTGCCCTTTTATAAGGGAGGAGAGGGGCACCTTTGGAATAACTAAAAATATTATTTTATTATAAAGCCAAATTCGGTTTTAAATAGCTCCAAATTGATTTATTTAGAAGCTAAGGTGGGGATGGGTCGAAATCCTCTCTTCCAATAGAATTTAGACAAGTTTAGGTTCCTATTTTAACCTTATCATTTAGATTTAACATTAAGTTAAATAATTTTGCTTTTACCGTGTCTTGTTGTGTTCTTATACTATAACATTAATAAACATACTATAAGCAGAAAAACGAACCCAAAGTTGTTTATTATTAATATATATAACCTTATATAAGTCATTTGGCCGAACCTTAGATTTTTAGGAATAAAATAACAATTAATAATATAATATTTTTTAAAAAACTATTTTATATCAATTTTGACACTATTTAGTAATTGATTTTTGTGAAAATCATAAAAGAATGATTAGTTCTAAAAAAGTTAATTAATGCAAAAATAACATGTCATATTAACCTATAAAATTCATTTAATTCATAAAAAGTCTTAAATTACATTTATTTGGGTATATATAACATCAATTATGTCAATATTTCATTAATAAGACAATTACTGAATCATCTTTGTGTCATAATAAATGATAATTATTTAATCACTAAAAATCCTAAATAAATTCATATGATGTAGATAATTGTATTATCTTTCTGGAGACCATTAATTTTCGAATTTTCATGAATGTTATCACTAAATTAAAATTATTATACTTATAAGATTTAAGAAAGTGACATGTTGTCACATTCTTTGGTTTTAATAATAATTATATTATTTTCATGGAGAAAGTCATTTAAATGAATCTAATCCAAACCTTAGGTAATATGGGTAGACCTTTTGTCATCCAGTAGGATTTTGACATGTGTTAGGGTAATTTTATAATATTATATTTACCCTTAATTACCTAATTTACCTTTAACTATGGTAAATAAAATTTACCGTAGTTACTATTCATAATTCCCAAAAATAAAAATTATCTTATTAACATAATTTGGATCCACTGATTCCAAATATGGAATCCATTTTTAAAAATTCAATACACAAAAGTTGCAGAAATTAAATTAAAATTAATCCTGTTGTCAAAAGAAAACGGGTTTTTCTTTAAAACATTACAAAAGATTGAATTGATTTATCCTACGAATTCAAGGTAGAATAAATGATAATGACATACATTATGTTAAATGGTAAAAATATATTCTATTTATACTTTAAAACCATTTGATATTATAATTTAACCATATAAATTATTGCGATGAAAAAAGTTGTTTTTAATTAAAATATAGCGTGTTTTTACTATTCATCAAAATATGAAAGTTACCAAAATAATATGAAAAATTTATCCAAAGTAAATTTTTATTTCATGATTCCAAGGAAGAATTTTATTTTTTTCAAATTGAACTTATAAACATGTCAAAAACTAGATTTAATGTGGGTGCGCCATCAATAGGCGACAAAACTGTATTTTTTGAAAAATACTTATTTTACCCAAAAAATTTATTTTGTTCTTATACCATATTTTAGAAAATGTGTAAGACGGATAATAATGTTATAATATTCAAAATTTAGTTAATACTATTCATAACGACTAGTTCATCGTAATATTATAATAATATATCATTGTTTAGTAAAACCTGGTATTGCGTACAACACACGCTATTGAGGAAGGTCGTGATTGCGTGTAATGCAAGCCAAGTCAGGGTTGCGTGTTGTGCAAGAATACTTCATTGTTTCATATAACATAATCCAACCATATTTCATTTATACATTGAATATATATATATATACATACTCAATGTTGCGTAGAATACCTATTATCAAAATTGTGTGTAACACGATCCAAGAATAGTGTTGCGTATACTGCAAGATAATACGGTGTTGCATATAGCACAAGGTAATCTTGGTGTAACATACAACACAAGACATTAATGAAATTAAAAGAATATTTTTCATAAAATCTCGGGGTGTTACATTCTACCCCCCTTAAAATGAATTTCGCCCTCGAAATTCGTCGGGGTTATAAATGGTTTACTACTCGAAAGTTTGTTTAATAGAATCCCACATCGTAAAAACGAATACCAAAACATGGCTTTAAAAACTAAAGTATGAAATGTGACGGTTACCCAAATTAACTCATCACTGGGTTTCCACGTAGGAGAACATAGGTGAAAATATGGATATGGAAGAAAAATCTAACCATCAAGTTCTGATGGAGAGTGGTAGAGAACATGGCTATGAAAAAGCCAACAATCACAAAGCTATTGATTTGTGATTATCTAAGGTACCATCTGATTCATCGGATATAAGGGAACTAGGACAACATTTTTGGTTTTCAAGATCATTTCCCTAATGTTGATGAAATTGGAATTAGAAGAAATACTTTCGTGATTTTGGTATAGTCTCACCGTTAGTTGTTCTTTGGACAATTTCCACTTCATCTCTTAAAGAAATGAAGTTTATTTTTTCATTCGTGATGTGTTAGCAGATCATGTGATAGAATGAGGGGTCATTCTATCTGTCTCAAATAAAAGGTTATAAAAGTTATCAAAAAAAATACGTAAGTCCATCTATAGTGAGATTAATCATATATGGTTCCTAAAATGGACTTATACTTCTTATATTATACTGCATAATATAATAAAACTAGTTTCTACTAAATAGGGACTTCCTGTAGGCCAGTGGTAGGAGATAAAGGCCAGTCGCACTTCGGTTGTGGGTTCGATTCCCACAGCCTTGTCCGATGCGATGGGCTGTCGCCCGTCCTGCAGGTTGTCCTTTTTCTAAAGCTATATTACTATAACATCCCATCAACAATATCAAAAAAAAATTTATCCTTAAACAATACTAACTTATGTCCAACCTAATTCATTCCAATCTTTAGGCTTATCTAAAATATTTCGGTCCAAGCTCATAGTATAAAGAAAATGATCACGTGAATGCCATCATTTATCCCTCATAGATCTTGTTCATCACATTCCAGTCATGTGAATACCATAATCATGTAATCTCTTGAAAAATTAATACCCATTGAATCTTAGTGAAAACATGAGTGCTTTCAAAAGTTAACTCTTTCCACATACAAAAATCCTCAAAATTCTATATACTTAGTCCTTAAATCAATCATGAGATCATGAATACTATCAAACATTTTATTTTCTCGTTATCCCTTCAATATACCCATATCATCTGCTTTCCAAAATATTTGAATCACTTTTCACGGTTACTGGTACCTTAAAATTATTGAAAACCACAATAGAATAATACAAAAATATTAGAATACACAATAAAAGTACCTCAACAATATTATTCTTTAATACAAATACATAAAAACTTCAATCCATACTCTTGAATTATTGTCCTGGAATAAGTCCTTCCTTGATTTAGAAGTAACTTTTTAGGTCAGGGCATTATGTTGGGTAATTCCCATGTTCTCGACAAATAATACATTGAACTCCATAACAGTCTGTCACTCTATGACCCTTTTCTCTACACAAATAACATCGGTCCCTCCATTTGAGGTATTCCTCAAGGTTCTTCTTCCCTTCTTTAGAAATCTCAATCTTCCTTTCTTTATGCTCCTGAACATGCGAACATGCATAATAGTCTATCTTCCTCTTCTTTGATGAATTAGGCATACCACTAAATTTGACCTTGTTAATCATATATCGCGATGACTGATTCGACATAATCACAATATCTTTCTCTCTAGGCATTACACAATTGTTTTTCTCATAGTCACCAATTTTTCCATTGGATTCAATGTTAACCGAATTCCTTCTGGTTCCCTCCATTAACTAAAACACAAAAAGAATTCTGTGAGAGACAAAAATCATGCTAGAGAAAACAACATAGTAAAGGGGGAGTACCCTCAATATCTAACATCTTAGGTTAAATTCTAAGATCGTTAGCGTAATTCTAGGACTATAACCTATACGTATACTTAACCTTAGAGACATCCCTAGACATACCTTAGAAATATTTCTAGGGATCTCACTAAAGTTCTCGCATCCTAGTTTCCAAAGGTTGACTAAACCATTCCTCTGATACCAACTATAGAGACCCGAAGCCTGGCGTACAAGAACATTACATTACTTTGCGGAATACTTAGTACATAACAAAAACAGACACACAAGGACCGTAATAGTTTAGTGTCTTTGGAAACTTGGAACGTAATCCTCTAATCATGGTGAAAGATCTTCAACATCTCCCATAAAGATCATCCCCTTTTTTTCTTACCTAAAAACTTTCTTTATAGCATGGGAAAAGAAAACACAAAAAGGGTGAGATCAAATTCTCAGTAAGGGTAAGCATGGATAAAATAAAACATATCATATACATTTGAACTTAAAAAAAACATGAACATTAAAAATCTTGAGCAACGACATAAAACATGGAAGTACATAAGGCATAGACCATAATGGAACATTAATCATGATAAAATAGCATGGGAATAAAACATGTAATTGTGGCATCCATTAATCACATGTAATTATTTCCATAATAGCCAAGGCATTGCTGCCAAGACCATCTTAGTGGACAAAGTCCCTTTCTTAATCGAGTTCACTCCTCGTTTCAGTCCTGTTTTACTGAACCGGTTTAACCTGCCGTTCCAGAAATGTCTATATCATGAGATATAAATCTTTACCCAATGAATTGGAGGGAGATATAGGTCCAACCCATCTCATAATGATATCATTCTTACTTGTGCCACAAAATAAACATACATCATTCATAATAACCCAATGAATAAAATGGATTTCATAAACATCATCCCATCATCACATAATCCATATAAAATAAATGGATATCATTTCATAATAAGAAAAGTGAAACCATGTAAATCATAGAGACATTACACTTGAAACATACACATATGAAATAATTTCATCTTAGATGGAAAATGGTTTTGATAAAACACTTGAAATGAATTCTTGAGGAAAATATCCTTCCTTCTTCAAAATCAATTTCTTTTTCACAAAACGTCATGAAATTTTAAAAGAAAGAGATTTTGTTGAAAATAGTCATGAAATCTTTTGGAGTAAGCTTCATGAAAATAAGGCTTTATAAAACCATAAAAATCCGTTCGTGCCGTATAAGTTAAAAAAACATTCTTTTCGTACTTTTGCCGGAAACGTCAAAAAGTACCTCGTAACGTAAAAAAAATGATTCCTTACATACCATGTAGTAAAATTAAAAAATGGGTAAAAATTTCTTTAAACATACATGAAAACACTTTTACAAAACATGGACATGGATGATAGAAATAACCCCAGTAAATACTTACGAATATGCAATCTCGGATAAAAATGAGATTTGCAAAATTATCCCTTACCTTAGGTCTGATTTTCTTCGTAAGTGTCCGATACTAATTTATAATGAATTAAATAATGTCATTTACTTATTCCAGAATCATAATCATTGTTATGATATCATATATGGTTCACTTATGACTTTATTTTACCCGTTCTTTTGTAAATTCCATGTTAAAGAGCGTTTTGGGTAAAATTGTTTCATTTGTCGTCCGTGTTTTGACTTGATATTATTCATATGATTACTTAGATCATGATAACTTAATTCTAGATAATAAAAAATGATTTATATATAATATATATTCAGAATATACATATATATAACAAATCAGTAAATGGAAAGAAATACACCATTCATGGAGACGGTAGACCGTATGTACGCATGAACACTGTCTTCGTTTCCTTATTGAGTTGAATGGAATTAAGTAGATGAAATACATATATATACACATAAATACAGTATCATTATTATTTCATATATTCCATTATTACTTAGTAAATATACTTTATAATCATTCATGAATGGTTAACGTGGAGAATTAATCTCATCGCGTCGTGGAGACGGTAGTCCGTACGTACGCACGAGCGATGATATCGTTCTCATGATTGTGGGACTTTATTGGAGTGTATGTATACTATTTAAGAATCAATATCACTTTAAAATAATCATATATAGTAATTATTTACACCATTATACCCATCCAAGTAAGGTGGTGGTGGAAAATAGATTACACCACGGTGTGGAGACGGTATTCCGTACGTACGCACACGCGGTGATTTCGTTTTCCGTAGGATGGATAGATGGTGAAATAGGGTTGTTTATTACTTATAATAACATACCAGTATACGAGTGATACTGATGTTATTACTTTATGATGAAACAACTAAAGAATAATAATTGGAAGAAGAAATAAAGATGAAAGAATTGGTAACACACATTACCTCTTCTTTGAAGCGCCTCTTTGAGATCTCCTTTTAGGGTACTAAAATTGGTCTTTTAGGAAGACCAGAACCACTAGGATGTTTCTAGGGAAGTGGAGAAGAGAATTTGGCAGGGGTTGGCCGAGCTTGAAGGCTCAAAGTGGTGTGAGTAAGAGAGGGAGGAGGTTCCCTTTTATAAGGGAGGAGAGGGGCACCTCTGGAATAACTAAAAATATTATTTTATTATAAAGCCAAATTCAGTTTTAAATAGCTCCAAATTGATTTATTTATAAGATAAGGTGGGTAGGGGTCTAAATACTCTCATCCAATAGAATTTAGACATGTTTAGGTTCCTATTTTAACCTTATCATTTAGATTTAACATTAAGTTAAATAATTTTACTTTTACCGTGTCTTCTTGTGTTCTAATAATATAAGGTTAATAAACTTACTATAAGCAGAAAAAAGAACCCCATGTTGTTTATTATTAATATATATAACCTTATCTAAGTCATTTGGCCGAAAATTAGATTTTTAGGTATATAATAACAATTACTAATATAATATTTGTTTTAAAAACTATTTTATGTCAATTTTGACACTATTTAGTAATTGATTTTTGTGAAAATCATAACAGAATTATTAGTTAGAAAAAAGTTAATTACATCAATACTAACATGTCATATTAACCTATAAAATTAGTTGAATTCATAAAAAGTCTTAAATTACATTTATTTGGGTATTTATAATATCAATTATGTCAATATTTCATTAATAAGACAATTACTGCATCATCATTGTGTCATAATAAATGATAATTATTTAATCCCTAAAAATCCTAAATAAATTCCTATGATGTAGATAATTGTATTAGATTTCTGGAGACTATTCATGTTCTAAGTTTCATGAAGTTTATCACTAAATTAAAATTATTATACATATAAGATTTAAGAAAGTGACATGTTGTCACATTCTTTGGTTTTAATAATAATTAAATTATTTTCATGGAAAAAGCCCTTTAAATGAATCTAATCTGACCCTTCGGTAATATGGGTCGACTTTTAGTCATCCATTAGGATTTTGACATATGTTAGGGTAATTTTATAATATTATATTTATCCTTAATTACCCGATTTACCTTTAACTATGGTAAATAAAATTTACGATAGTTACTATTCATAATTCCCAAAAATAAAAAGTAGATTATTAATATAATTTGGATCCACTGATTCCAAATATGGAATCCATTTTTTCAAATTCAATTCACAAAAGTTGAAGAAATTAAATTAAAATTAATCCCGTTGTCGAAAGAAAACGAGTTTTTCTTTAAAACATTGCAAAAGATTGAATTGATTTATCCTACGAATTCAAGGTAGAATCAATGCTAATGACATAAATTATATTAAATGGTAAAAATATATTTTATTTATTCTTTAAAACCATTCAATATTATAATTTAACCATATAAATTATTGCGATGAAAAAAGTTGTTTTTAATTAAAATATTGCATGTTTTTACTATTCATCAAAATATGAAAGTTACCAGAATAATATGAAAAATTTATCCAAAGTAAATTTTTATTTCATTATTCCAAAGAAGAATTTTATTTTCTCAAATTGAACTTATAAAAATGTCAAAAACTAGATTTAAAGTGGGTGCGCCATCAAAAGGCGGCAAAACTGCATTTTTTAAAAAATACTTATTTTACCCGAAAAAATTATTTTAATCTTATACCATGTTTTAGAAAATGTGTAAGACGAATAATAATGTTATAAGATTAAAAATTTAGTTAATACTATTCATAACGGCTAGTTCATAATAATATTATAATAATATATCGTTGTTTAGTAAAACCCGGTATTGCGTACAACACACGCTATCGAGGAAGGTCGCGATTGCGTGTAATGCAAGCCAAGTCAGGGTTGCGTGCTGTGCAAGAATACTTCGTTGTTTCGTATAACATAATCCAACCATATTTCATTTATACATTGAATATATATATATATATATATATATATACTCAATGTTTCGTAGAATAACTATTATCAAAATTATGTGTAACACAATCCAAGAATAGTGTTGCGTATACTGCAAGCTAATACGGTGTTGCGTATAGCGCAAGGTAATCTTGGTGTAGCATACAACATAGGACATTAATGAAATTAAAAGATTATTTTTCATAAAATCTCGGGGTTTTACACTCTACAAGTAAGGTTTCGATGGAATTTTCTTCAGATGCATTGATGGTGAAGAAACAATGGTTGTAATGAAAGAAGTAGATGCGGGAGTCTGTGGTGCCCACTAGTCTGGACATAGACTGTCTGATCAAGTTCGAAGGATTGGATTCTTTTGGCCATCAATGATACAAGATTGTGTTGATTTCACTAAGAAGTGTCATTATTTCCAAGTATATTCCAATTTCATTCATCAACCCACAGAGTTTCTTCATATAGCTAAATACTCATGGCCATTTTCCACATGGAGAATGGATGTAGTGGGACCTTACCCTTCGGCAACATCCAAGCAGTTTAAGAATATGTTTACTACTACTGACTTCCTTTCCATATGGGTAGAGGAAATACTTCTCAAAGAAGTCAGTTCTAAAATAATTTTTAGGTTCATAAATTCTAACATCATTACCAGATTTAGTGTCCCTCATACCATATTGACGGACAATGGCACCAACTTCTGTTCATCCTAGGTAAGGAAGTTGTATCAAGAATACAACATCAAATACAACCATTTATCTCGGTATCATGCAACAGACTATGGCCAAATAGAGGCCTTCAATAAGACTCTTTCAAACATACTACAAAAGATGGTGGATAAAGATAACAAATCATGGCCTGAATGACTTTTTCATACTTTATGGGCTTTTCAAACCACCACCCGCACTGCTACGCAGTCAACTCCATATTCATTGGTATATGGAACATAATTAATACTACCCATTGAGGTCCATTTACCTTCACTCAGAGTATCCATTTGTGATCAGTCATCTATATATGAAAAATCTCAAAAGTGATTGGATTAATAGGAACGATTAGATGAAAAAATAGTGTGCACCATGCACCATTTGAAAGTCTATTAGAATCGAATAGCACAGGCTTTCAACAAAAAATTTCATCTTCATTCATTCATTCAAGGAGAATTGGTATTGGTTTTCAGAACTCCAATGATACCAGGAAAGAAGCCTCCAAAGCATAATCCAAAGTGGGAAGGACCTTACTCAATACATAATGTCTAATCCAATGGAGCTTATTCTCTAATCTCAATGGATGGAGAAATCATTACAACTCTAACCAATGACAGATTCTTGAAGAAGTATTTTGTGTAACACAAATTCCCCAACAACCTACATGACATTAAACTGTATATATTCGTCCAACATGACATTAAACTATATCCCCATAGTCCTCACTACATGAAATTAAACTGAATGGCCATACGTCATAGCTACACAACGTTAAATTGTACAGTACCCAATGTCCTACATGACATTAAACTGTGAAAAAGTCCTTAATATGTCCTGCAAGATGTTAAACTGCATAACCAATGTCCTAGGTACATGGTGCTAAACTGTGCAGGACTAGTCCATGCATATGACCTTAAACTACTATAGTCCTCACTACAAGACTTTAAATTGAATAGTTCCCACAATACGTCCAACATGATGTTAAACTGTGTCCCCCTTGTCCTCACTACAAGACATTAAACTGCACATCCATATGTCCTAGCTACATGACGTTAAACTATACAGCACCCAATGTCCTACATGACGTAAAACTGTATTGTCTTAAATGACATTAATCTATTCACATATTCATCCTACATGATGTAAAACTGAAAAAGTCACTTAAGATGTCCTAGATGACATTAAACTGTATTTTGTTCCTGCTATATGAAACTAAACTGTGAAGCACCAGTAGTCCACACAGCAAGACTTTAAACTGCATAGTCCCCTCGATCATCCAACATGACGTGAAACTATTTTTCTGAGCTGCAAGACATTAAATTTCTAAGCTCCCCATGTATGTGACACATGTCATTTAAATTGTGAAATAGTCCCTTTTGCATCCTACATGACATTAAACTGTGAATCGTTAGTGTTGTTGTTACCTCTTGTTTCTCACACCGAGCATGACTCATGTGAGCATAGAGGGAGCTTCAACCATAACACCCTCTATGGGCCGCTAACCATGTGTAAGTCCCAACACCATTTTTTAGGTTGTTTTCCTCAAATACAACCCGATCACCAATTCATTATTAATTGAACTATGCGTACTTTGATCCTTGCCTTCTAGGCTGGGTACGTAGGCAACCTCTCGAGTTTCAAGCCCAAAACCAATCCCTTCACATTGGTTCACCTCTGTCTTATATGATTTTGATCCGTGAAGCAGCCCAAAACCAATTTATTCACGTCGGTTCACCTCTGTATTATATGATGTTGATTCGTGAAGCAGCCCAAAACCAATCTCTTCACGTCAGAACACCTCTATCTTATATGATGTTGATGTGTGAAGCAACCCAAAATCAATCTCTTCACATTGGTTCATATCATCCTACATGACATTAAACTGATTTTTTTCCCTGCTATATGACATTAAACTGTGTATCACCATCGTCCTTGCTATATGACGTTAAACAATACAGTCCCCCACTGTCCCTCGCCTGAGAGGGAATCATCATTGACATTGATCTCAAATTATGTCATATTCCAAAGACTACATGCATACATGGCCTTTAATCTTGGGTCAAACCACCATTGCACTAAATTCTCTTTTTCACCCTTCACTTGTATAAACCAAATCTGTACAAAAGGAATTTTAATAACTACGTGCGGCTTGATTCGCATCTTTATGGGATACGTAGGAACATTTGAGCATCCCTAGAATCCCACCCCAAGTCTTTGGGCCTAACCCCAAACTACACTTTCAGTCCCTTGGCTGAAAAGTCCCCCAGTGAAAACATGAATGTGGTATGAAAACACTGGTCTTCATTCACATCAGGTTTATAAAACACACCATGTTTATTCCATATTATGGTCTGAACTCTATGAACTTAAACTAAGATCTTATACATTCTCATCCCACATGACATTAAACTGTATTTCATGAACTACGTATAACTTGATTCCCATCATTATGGGATACGTAGTGAAGTCCATCACCTCAATTCAGGACCCGGTTACAACATGATCATGGTTAGAATTTTTCTGTGTATCTTCTACATGCATTGGACAATGCCCATTTTGATGTATCATACTCCTATCTTTAAATAATAACAGATCTCTATAACACTTTTCTTGACTTCGGTTCACAAAATGTATGATACCTGATAATTCTTTTGCCTAACTATGTAGCACGTGCCCTTAGGCGGACTTGCATAAATAGTCTACATAACGGACCTGTTAGCCAAAGGATTCTATTATTTGACTATGCAGCCAATTCCCTTAGGTGGACCTGTATAATTCAACCCCCTAACAGGTTTGTCAAATAGTGTTAACTTCATTCTTGGGAGAAAAACCACTTTTTTCCTTATTGGTCTTAACGAAAATATGTAGGGATCCAAAAAATAGTCATCCTTAACATATTTTTCCCATATTCATTTTCATGATCTGAAAGTATTCATGTCTATGGTTTATATTTTCCTTCCCAACATTTAGATTATACCTTCGTAGGAGTTACATTTATCCAATTATTTGACAATCTTGATTGGGAATATCCGCTCTATATTCAAGTACCTATCTCCATATAGCAAACTCTATGCTTTGGAAAATTTTAATCTCCATAAACGTCCACTGGCTTTTAAGCAGTAGAAAAGTAAAATTTCTGAGATTTCTTTGCCTGACTATGCTGCACATGCCCTTAGGTAGCCTTGCATAAGTAGTCTACATAACGGACCTGTGATCCAAAAGATGCTATTATTTGACTATACATCCAATTCTCTTAAGCGGCCCTACATAATTCAACCCCCTAATGGGTTTGTTAAATAGAAGTAACTTCATTCTTAGGAAATACTTCTTCTAATTCCTTTTATCCCTTTTTTCATATCATTTATCAGATTCAAAATTTACTAAGATATAGTTTACATGTGTTCCTCCATAAAAGAATGTGGTAATATGTTTTCAGATAAAATATCAAGGAATTGAGTCAATTTTAATCCATATGGTCAAAGCTATTAGACCTTAAACTTTAGCCTTTTTATGTACGACATGCATGACTTTAAACTATCCACAATAGACAAGGGAAATCTAAACAAAAGTCAAGTCCCAGCTCACTAAACATACATTTAGTATGATTTAGGTAATATTGAGCAATTAAAAGATATAATGTTTGTAGGGTTATTTTTTATAATCCTAGAAACAATGAAAATATGCTTACTAGGCCCATTGGCTTAGGTCAAATTATTTAAAAAAGGTATCAAAAGAATGAAGGCATAAATGATTGAAGATAAAAGTGTTATCCATTGATGCACAAGAGTTAGAAGGACATCCACAGACTGGATTCTCTTCTCTTTTTCTGGAATTACAAGAGGCTTTCAACATAATTCTTCATTTGATTTGTGACATCCTGAGCTTCATCATAAACCACCTGGAATTCATTCATTCAACTGGATACAATAAGAGATGTAGTGATACCGACTCTTCTTGGAACAATTGTAAAAGAATGTTCTTGAGTGCAGTTTGAGAAAATCTTTTTCTGATCAAATAGTGGCTCGGTTTCTGTCCAAAAGACTTGGAAGATGGATACATGTATTTGAGAATGGAGAATTGGAAGTAAATATCCATTTGGAGAGAATAATCTTTTCAGATATTGTTTCTAATGTCATGATAGTATTCTCTACATCAACCGGCATCAGAAAACATATTATCCCATGGTTTGACATTTTCATATCTGTAAGGAAATGGAATGGAGTAAAAATTTGAAAGTTCACACCATTGTTGATACTCTTAATGCATAGCATAACCGAAATAGAGGAGTAGTAGTGTGACTACATCTCGGACATATAATTCTTTGCTTCTGGAATTTTTTCTCCTTGTAGATGACCATGGCCATACAGAGGTAGGTAGATACTCTATGGGAAATTGAGATGATACTTCTTCAAGTAATCATGGCCAATGATGCTCGTCATGTCATCAGTCCGCTAGCTAGCTAGCTCATTAGCCGTTCCAATTCTCATAGGAACCATTGAATCTACACAAAGGTCAGATAATTAACTTTCAAGTAAGTTGATTTTTCATAAAATTTGCGAAGAAATTTAGAAAAAATGGCTAAGGCATTAAGGTGCGCAAGTCCAATGTTGGCGTGAAAGTCTAATTCGGTCGCGCAAGTATGGGCCCACAGGTATCACCGTGAAAGTACAAATACCTCTGTAAAAGAGTGACACAGTTTAGAAGAAGTAATAAACTGTGGATAACAACACTTGCGCGACGAGAGCTACTTGCGCACCGAGAGCTCAAAGAGTTAGAAGTCGGGTTCTTTGTGCGATAGTGGAACCCATATTTATAGGAAAGGATGCACCTCTATGTGCCGAAGCATGCACATCTCGCACCTACGTGCCGCCACCTACGCGTTCAACACCTGCGCACCCAAATCTCTCTGGTTTTATCTTTTACCTCAGAGTCAAATCGTCTTTCCTTTTTCGGATCCAACTCTGTGGGGGGACTTTTATTGATGCTCTTTTCTGTCACAGAGTCTAACGAATGAAAAAGGGGAATACCTTATGCATAATGTGATTTATCTTTTAAAGAAACATCAGAAATTGAAAAAGGCATGAACACTGATTTCTTTAAGCATGGGCCACGAAAGTTTCATAATGGTCGCGCAAGTATACTTGCGCACCACATATTGGTCACACAAGTGACTTGCGCACCCTACTTAATTTCCACCCAAAGTCCTCAATGGCTTATAAATACCCCTTATGGGCCCCCCATTTCAGGGATAAAAAATTTCAAAAGTCAGATTTGAGGTCTCGGCGCCCTAGTCTTTGCTTGAAGTTTTCCGAACACTTATAAGGTAATTTCATACCTAGAATGGAAGATATGAAGAGGGGAAACAAGGCCTACGTGTTGAAATTCCTCAACACTTGCGCACCTAAGTGTCTAACCCTTACGGGAAATGGCCACACTTGCACGCCGCCTTATCCCTTCAATTGAACTTATGAGCCACCCTTTTGGAAGCCTTTAGGGATAATAATAAGGGCCTTATCCAAGTATCGCCCAAGTATTACCCTATGGGTTAACCATCTCCCATGTATACCCATGCCATGCAAGTCTACTTGCGTGACTAGGACTTTCACGCCCAGACATGACTTGCATGCCAGCCTCTTTTTGGGTGCCCCTCCTGCCTATTCAACTCTTTTCTTCAAATCCACCTCTCCTATTCAAGATTTATCCTTCAAAACCCTCTTCAAAACTATAGAGACCCAAATATTAATGTTCATGGACAGTACATTACTTTAGCAGAATACTTAGTAAATAACAAAAAAACACACACAAGTACCGTAATAGTTTAGTGTCTTTGGAAACTCGGAATATAATCTTCTAATCGTGGTGAAAGATCTTCAAAATCTCCCATAAAGATCATCCTTTTTTTACCTATAATCTTTCTTTATATCATGGGGAAAAGAAAACATAAAAGGGTGAGCTCAAATGCGCAGTAAGGGTAAACAAAAGAAATATCAATCACATCATATTCATAAGAACATAACATTTTGGAAATCTTAACCTGCAAAAGAGATCATAATATCATAACATGGGATAAATCATAGTAGTGAAATTTAATCCCAATAATAATAACTTAAAACATGAAACTTTGTGGCATAAACACATTATCATAGAGAATAATTTCTTATTAGTCAAGACGCATTGCCAATACTATCTTAGTGGACAAAGTCCATTTCTGAACTGAGTTCATTCCTCGTTTCAGTCCTGTTTCACTGAACCGGTTTAACCTGCCGTTCCAGCCATGTCTATCTCATGAGATATAAAATCTTTACCCAATGCATTGGAGGGAGATATAGGTCCCACCCATCTCATAATGATACCATTCTTATGTGTGCCATAAAATCATAAATCATACATCATTGCATAACCCATGTAATAAAAATGAGATTCTTAAACATCATAACATCATAAAACAATTCATATAAGATAAAGTAATTAATAAAAATAATTCCATCACAACATAATCAAATAAATGTTAAAATAGGGATAGAAACAGAACCCTATATTATCTTATATGGAAAATAATTTTGATAAAACTCTTGAACTCCATTCTTGAGGAAAATATCCTTTCTACTTCAAAAACACTTTTCCTTTCTTAACATGTCATACAATACTAAACTAAAAGAAGTTGATTAAAAATAAACTTGAAAACTTGTAAAGGAAGATTCTTGGAAATAATTTTTTAAAAATCCATTCATGCCGTATAAGTTAAAAAAACATTCTTCTCGTACTTTTGTCGGAAAAGTCAAAAAGTACCTCGTATAAAAAAACGACAAAAGATTCCTTTCATATCTTTTACTAAAAACTCACTGAAGGGTAAAATTGGATTTAAAAAATTTTAGGTGGATGGAAATAATATTACATATTAAGGAAACATGGATGTGGATGATAAAATACACCCCAGTAAATTTCAAAGTATAAACAATCTCGGATAAAAATGAGATTGTGATATTTCCCTTACCTTAGGTCTGATTTGCTTCGTAAGTGTCTGAACCTCCTATATAATGATTTAAATAATGTCATTGACTTATTCAAGAATCATACTCATTGTTATGATATCATATATGGTTCACTTATGACTTTATATTACCCGTTCTTTTTTAAATTCCATGTTAAAGAGCGTTTTGGGTAAAATCGTCTCATTTGTCGTTCGTGTTTTAACTTGTAATTATTCATATGATTACTTAGATCATGATTAATTAATTCCATAATATAAAACATGATTTATATATAATATATATTTAGAATATACATATATATAATAGATTGATAAATGGAAAGAAATACTCCGTTCATGGAGACGGTAGGCCGTACGTACCCCTGAATGCTGTTTTCATTTCCTTATTGAGTTAAATGGAATTAAGTAGATGACATACATATATACATAAATCCAGTAGCTTTATAATGTCATATATTTCATTATTATTGCTTATATATACTTTATAATCATTCTTAAATGGTTAACATGGAGAATGAATCTCATCGCGTTGTGGAGACGGTAGTCCGTACGTACGCACGAGCGATGATATCATTTCCAAAATTATTGAATTGAATTGGAGTGGATGATACGATATATCAGAATCAGTATGATGTTATAATAACTATTTATAATTATTCTTTACACCATTATACCCATCCATGTAAGGTGTTGGTGGAAAAACAGATTACACCACAGTGTGGAGACGGTATTCCGTACGTACGCACGCGCGGTGATTTTGTTTTCCGTAGGATGGATAGAAGGTGAAATGGAGTTTTTTTTCATATTTATAATGACAAATCAGTATATTAGTGATACTGATGTTATTAATTTATAATGAAACAACTAAATAAGAATAAGTTGAAGAAGAAAGAAGCTTGAAAGAATCGGGAGAAGAAATTACCTCTTCTTCGATACGCCTCTTTGAAACCTCCTCTTAGGGCACTAAGATTGGTATTTAAAGTAGACCAGAACCTCTAGGATGTTTCTAGGGAAGTGGAGATGATAATTTGGCAGGGGTTGGCCTAGCTTGAAGGCTCAAATTGGTGTGAGGAGGAGAGGGAGGAGGTGCCCTTTTATAAGGGAGGAGAGGGGCACCTTTGGAATTCTTAATAATATTAATTTATAATAAATCTAACCCCACTTAAAAACCTCCAAAAATGAATCATATCAGAATATTAGATGATATATTGTTGTAATATCATCAACCAATTAAATTTATACATGTTAGGTATTTATTTTAAACATTATCAACTTGATTTATCCTTATTTAGTCAATTTAATTTTATTTGTGGTAATAATATTCTAAAATTTAAATTATAACAAATAATTACCTATTTGTTTTGAATTGTAAATAATTGCATAATTTAAAAAAATTTCTACCATATAAATTTAAATTTATAATTTTTAAATATATTTGTGATTTTTAAACAGTTTTATAATATATTATTTTTATAAAATAACAATAGTGTCAATTTTGACACTATTGAATTATTTGAATTTAAATAAAATATATACAGAAGATATGTTCGAAATAAAAGCTTTAATAGAATCATAAAAGGTCATATGTTTCTAGAAAATTAGTTTATCACATTAAATATTTCATATAATATTTATTTTATTATTTTTAAACCCATTTATTTGGTTTATCTCTTAATAAATAAATTACTACAACATTTTTGTATAATTATTTAATATACATATTTGTTGCATTAAAATTAATAATAAAATCCTATTATGAATCTAAATCTATTAAATGTTATAATAATACTTTTACTAGAATTTTTAATCTTAAAATCGCAATATTTAAATTGTTATATTTATTAAATTATGAAGGTGACAACTTTGGCATCATTTAAAATAAAATAGTATAGGTGTCATAATCGCTTTTATAAACCTCCAAATGGTCAAATATTCTACCATTGGATGATTATGGTTTAACTTTACATGACCAATAAGTTTTGGTCAGGGTTTGGGCATTTTATGGTTACTATTAGTTTAATAAAAACTAAATTCTTGATTTTTCACTAGATAAACAATTTCTGCATCACTATTGTGTTACAATTAATGATAATTATATAATACCTAAAAATTATAAATAAATTCATATGATGTAGATAATTTCATTAGATTTCAGGAGACAATTAATGTTCGAAGTTTCATAAATTTTATCACTAAATTAAAATTAATATACTTATAAGATTTAAGAGAGTGACATGTTGTCATTTTCTTTGGTTTTAATAATAATTAAGTTATTTTCATGGAAAAAAGTCCATTAAATGATTCTAATCCAACCCTTAGGTGATATGGGTCGACTTTTAGTCATCCAATAGGATTTTGGCAGGTGTAAGGGTAATTTTATAATCTTATATTTACCCTTAATTACCCGATTTACCTTTAACTATGGTAAATAAAATTTACCGTAGTTGCTATTCATAATGCCCAAAAATAAAAATTAGTCTATTAAAATAATTTGTACCCACTAATTCCAAATATGGAATCCATTTTTTCAAATTCAATTCACAGAAGATGCAGAAATTAAATTAAAATTAATCCCGTTGTCGAATGAAAACAGGTTTTTGTTTAAAACATTACACAAGATTGAATTGATTTAACCTACGAATTCAAAGTAAAATCAATGGTAATGACATACATTATATTAAATGGTAAAAATATATTCTATTTATACTTTAAGACCATTCAATATTATAATTTAACCACATAAATTATTATGATGAAAAAAGTTGTTTTTAATTAAAATATAGCGTGTTTTTACTATTTATTAAAATATGAAAGTTATCAGAATAACATGAAAATTTTATCCAAAGTAAAATTTTATATCCTTATTCCAAAGAATAATTTTATTTTGTAAAATTGAACTTATAAACATTTCAAAAACTATATTTAAAGTGGGTGCGCCATCAAAAGGCGCCAAAACTGCATTTTTTGAAAAATACTTATTTTACCCAAAAATTTTATTTTGTTCACATAAAATGTTTTAGAAAATTTATAAGATGAATAATAGTGTTATAAAATTCAAAATATAGTTAATACTATTCATAACGGTAAGTTCATAATAATATAATAATAATATATCGTTGTTTAGTAAAACCCGACATTGCGTACAACACACTCTATCGAGGAAGGTCGCGATTGCGTGTAATGCAAGCCAAGTCAGGGTTGCGTGTTGTGAAAGAATCCTTCATTGTTTCGTATAATAGAATCCAGCCATATTTCATTTATACATTGAATATATATATATATATATATATACTCAATGTTGCGTAGAATAACTATTATCAAAATTGTGTGTAACACGATCCAAGAATAGTGTTGCGTATAATGCAAGCTAATATGGTGTTGTGTATAGTGCAAGGTAATCTTGGTGTAGCATACAACACAAGAAATTAATGAAATTGAAAGAATATTTTTCATAAAATCTCGGGCTGTTACATTCTACCCCCCTTAAAATGAATTTCGCCCTCGAAATTCGCCAGGGTTATAAATGGTTTACTACTTGAAAGTTTCTTTAATAGAAACCCACATCGTAAAAAGGAATACCAAAACTTGGCTTTAGAAACTAAAGTATGAAATGTAAAGGTTACCCAAATTAACTCATCACTGGGTTTCCACGTAGGAGAACATAGGTGGAAATATGGATATGGAATAAAAATCTAACCATCAAGTTCTGATGGAGAGTGGTTGAGAACATGGCTATGAAAAATCCAACAATCAGAAATCCGTAGATTTCTGATGATCTAGGGTACCATCTGATATAAGAGCACTAGGACAACATTTTTGGTTTTCAAGATCATTTCCCTAATGTTTATGAAATTGGAATTAGAAGAAATACTTTCGTGATTTTGGTATAGTCTCACCGCTGGTCGTTCTTTGGACAATTTCCACTTCATATCTTAAAGAAATGAAGTTGAATTTGTCATTTATGATGTGTTATCAGATCATGTGATAGAATGATGGGTCATTCCATCTGTCTCAAACAAAAGGTTAGAAACGTTATCAAAAAATACATAAGTCCATCTATAGTGAGATTAATCATATATGGTTCCTAAAATGGACTTATACTTCATATATCATACTGCTTAATATAATAAAGATAGTTTCTACTAAACAGGGACTTCCTGTAGGCTAGTGGTAGGCGATAAAGGCCAGTCGCACTTCGGTTGTGGGTTCGATTCCCACGGCCTTGTCTGACATGATGGGTTGTCGCTCATCCTGCAAGTTTCCCTTTTTCTAAAACTACATTACTATAACATCTGATGAATAACATCTAAAATAGTTCTATCCATAAACAATACTAACTTATGTCCAACATAATCCATTCCAATATTTAGGCTTATCCAAAATACTTCTTTCCAAACTCATTGTATAAAGATAACGATTACTAAAAAGGTCATATAAAAAGCACATGAATACCATCATTTATCCCTCATATATCTTTTTGGTCACATTCCAGTCATGTGAATACCATAATCATGTAATCTCTTGAAAAATTAATACCCATTTAATCTAAGTGAAAACGTGAGTGCTGTCAAAAGTTTACTCTTTCCACATATCAAAATCCTCAAAATTCTATATACTTAGTCCTTATATCAATCATGAGCTCATGAATACTATCAAACATTTCATTTTCTCCTTATCCCTTCATTATGCGCATATCATCTACTTTAAAAAATATTTGAATCACTTTTCATGGTTACCGGTAACATAAAATTATTGAAAACCACAATAGACTAATACAAAAATATTCTAATACACCATAAATTACCTCAACAACATTATTCTTGAATACCAATACATAAACACTTTAATCGATCCTCTTCAATGATTGTCCTGGAATAAGTCCATCCTTGATTTAGAAGTAACTTTTTAGGTTAGGGCATTGAGTTGGGTAATGCCCATGTTATCCACAAATAAGACATTGAAATCCATAACAGTTTGTTACTCTATGACCCTTTTCCCCACACAGATAACATCTGTCCCTCCATTTGAGGTATTCCTCAAGGTTTTTCTTCCCTTAGAAATCTCAACCTTCCTTTCTTTATGCTCCTCAACATGCAAACATGCATAAAAGTCTATCTTCCTCTTATTTTATGAATTAGGCATACCACTAAATTTCACCTTGTTAATCATATATCGTGATGACTGATTCGGAATAATCACAATATCTTTCCCTCTAGGCATTACACAATTTTGTTTCTCATAGTCACCAATTTTTCCATTGGATTCAATGTTAACCGAATTCCTTCTGGTTCCCTCCATTGACTAAAACACAAAAAGAATTCTGTGAAAGGAAAAAATCATACAAGGAAAATAACATAATCAAGGGGAGTACCTTCGACATCTAACATCTTAGGTTTAATTCTAAGATCATTAGCGTAGTTCTAGGGCTATATCCTATACGAATACTTATCTTTAGGGACATCCCTAGACATACCTTAGAAATATCTCTAGGGATCTCACTAACGTTTTCGCATCCTAGTTTCCAAAGGTTGACTAAAACTTTTCTCTGATACCAACTGTCGAGACCCAAAGCATAATGTACATGGACATTAAATTACATTAGCGGAATAATTAGTAAATAACAAAAAACACACACACACAAGGACCGTAATAGTTTAGTGTCTTTGGAAACTCGGAATATAATATTCTAATCGTGGTGAAAGATCTTCAACATCTCCCATAAAGATCTTAATTTTTTTTTACCTAAAACCTTTCTTTATATCCTGGGGAATAGAAAACATAAAAGGGTTAGCTAAAATTCTCAGTAAGGGTAAACAAACGAAATATCAATCACATCATATTCATAAGAACATTACATTTTGGAAATCTTAACCTGCAAAAGAGATCATAATATCATAACATGGGATAAATCATAGTAGTGAAATGTAATCCCAATAATCATAACTTAAAACATGAAACTTTGTGGCATACACACATAATCATTGAGAATCATTTCTTATTAGTGAAGACTCATTGCCAAGAATATCTTAGTGGACAAAGTCCATTTCTGAACCGAGTTCATTCCTCGTTTCAGTCCTGTTTCACTGAACCGGTTTAACCTGCCGTTCCATCCATGTCTATCTCATGAGATATAAAATATTTACCCAATGCATTGGAGGAAGATATAATTCCCACACATCTCATAATGATACCATTCTTATGTGTTCCACAAAATCATAAATCATACATCATTGCATAACCCATGTAATAAAAATGAGATTCTTAAACATCATGACATCATAAAATAATTCATATAAGATAAAGGAATTCATAAAAATAATTCCATCACAACATAATCAAATCAATGTAAAAATAGGGATTGAAACAGAACCCTGTATTATCTTAGATGGAAATTAATTTTGATAAAACTCTTGAACACCATTCTTGAGGAAAATATCCTTTCTACATCAAAAACACTTTTCCTTTCTTAACATGTCATACAATTCTAAACTAAAAGAAGTTGATTAAAAATAAACTTGAAAAATTTTAAAGGAAGCTTCTTGGAAATAATGTTTTAAAAATCCATTCATGCCGTATAAGTTAAAAAAACATTCTTCTCGTACTTTTGTCGGAAAAGTCAAAAAGTACCTCGTATAAAAAAAACGACAAAAGATTCCTTTCATATCTTTTACTAAAAACTCACTGAAGGGTAAAATTGGATTTATAAAATTGTAGGTGGATGGAAATAATATTACATATTATGGAAACATGGATGTGGATGATAAAATACACCCCAGTAAATTTCAAAGTATAAACAATCTCAGATAAAAATGAGATTGTGATATTTCCCTTTCCTTAGGTCCGATTTGCTTCGTAAGTGTCCGAACCTCCTGTATAATGATTTAAATAATGTCATTGACTTATTCCAGAATCATAATCATTGTTATGATATCATATATGGTTCAATTATGAATTTATATTACACGTTCGTTTTTAAATTCCATGTTAAAGAGCGTTTTGGGTAAAATCGTCTCATTTGTCGTTCGTGTTTTAACTTGTAATTATTCATATGATTACTTAGATCATGATTAATTAATTCCAGAATATAAAACATGATTTATATATAATATATATTCAGAATATACATATATATAATAGATCGATAAATGGAAAGAAATACATCGTTCATGGAGACGGTAGGTCGTACGTACGCATGGACGCTGTTTTCGTTTCCTTATTTAGTTTAATGGAATTAAGTAGATGAAATACATATATACATAAATCCAGTAGCTTTATAATGTCATATATTTCATTATTATTGCTTATATATATACTTTATAATCATTCTTAAATGGTTAACATGGAGAATGAATCTCATAGCGTCGTGGAGACGGTAGTCCATACGTACGCACGAGCGATGATATCATTTCCATAATTATTGAATTGAATTGGAGTGGATGTTACGATATATCAAAATCAATATAATGTTATAATAACTATTTATAGTTATTCTTTACACCATTATACCCATCCATGTAAGGTTTTGGTGGAAAAACAGATTACACCACGGCGTGGAGACGGTATTCCGTACGTACGCACGCGCGGTGATTTTGTTTTCCGTAGGATGAATAGAAGGTGAAATGGGGTTGTTTCATATTTATAATAACAAATCAGTATATTAGTGATACTTATGTTATTACTTTATAATGAAACAACTAAATAAGAAGAAGTTTAAGAAGAAAGAAGCTTGAATGAATCGGGAGAAGAAATTACCTCTTCTTCGATACGCCTCTTTGAAACCTCCTCTTAGGGCACTAAGATTGGTCTTTAAAGTAGACCAGAACCTCTATGATGTTTCTAGAGAAGTGTAGAAGATAATTTGGTAGGGTTTGGCAGAGCTTGAAGGCTCAAATTGGTGTGAGGAGGAGAGGGAGGAGGTGCCCTTTTATAAGGGAGGAGAGGGGCACCTTTGGAATTCTTAAAAATATTAATTTATAAAAAATCTAACCCCACTTAAAAACCTCCAAAAATGAATCATATCCGAAGATTAGATGAGATATGGTTTTAATATCATCAAACAATCAAATTTATACATGTTAGGTATTTATTTTAAACATTATCAACTAGATTTATCCTTATTTAGTCAATTTAATTTTATTTGTGGTAATAACATTCTAAAATTTAAATTATAACAAATAATTACTTATTTGTTGTGAATTGTCCATAAATGGATACTTTATAACATTGTCTACCATATAAATTTAAATTTATAAATTTTCAATATATTTGTGATTTTTAAACAATTTTATAATATATTATTTTTATAAAATAACAATAGTGTCAATTTTGACACTATTCATTTATTTGAATTTAAATAAAATATATACAGAAGATATGTTCGAAATAAAAGCTTTAATAGAATCATAAAAGTTCATATGTATCTATAAAATTAGTGTAGAAAATTAAATAGTTCATATAATATTTATTTTATTATTTTTAAAACCATTTATTTGGTTTATCTCTTAATAAATAAATTACTACAACATTTTTGTATAATTATTTAATATACTTATTTGTTGCATAAAAATTAAAAATAAAATCCTATGATGAACCTAAATCTATTTAATTTCATAATAATACTTTTACTAGAATTTATCATCATAAAATCAATATATTTAAATTGTTATATTTATTAAATTATGAAGGTGGCAACTTTGGCATCATTTAAAATAAAATAGTATAGGGGTCATAATCGCTTTTATAAGGCTCCAAATGGTCAAATATTCAACCATTGGATGCTTATGGTTTAAATTTACATTCCCAATAAGTTTTGGTCAGGGTTTTGGGCATTTTATGTTTACTATTAGTTTAATAAAAACAATATTCTTGATTTTTCACTAGATAAACAATTTCTACATCACTATTGTGTTACAATTAATGATAATTATATAATCCCTAAAAATTATAAATAAATTCATATGATGTAGATAATTTTATTATATTTCTGGAGACTATTAATGTTCTAAGTTTCATGAATTTTATCACTAAATTAAAATTATTATACTTACAAGATTTAAGAGAGTGACATGTTGTCACTTTCTTTGGTTTTAATAATAATTAAGTTATTTTCATGGAAAAAAGTCCATTAAATGATTCTAATCCGACCCTTAGGTGATATAGGTCAAATTTTAGTCATCCAATAGGATTGTGGAAGGTGTTAGGGTAATTTTATAATCTTATATTTACCCTTAATTACCCGATTTACCTTTAACTATGGTAAATAAAATTTACCGTAGTTACTATTCAGAATGCCCAAAAATAAAATGTAATCTATTAATATAATTTGTAACCACTGTTTCCAAATATGGAATTCATTTTTCAAAATTCAATTCACAGAAGATGCATAAATTAAATTAAAATTAATCCCGTTGTCGAAAGAAAACAGGTTTTTGTTTAAAACATTACAAAAGATTGAATTAATTTAACCTACGAATTCAAAGTAAAATCAATGCTAATGACATACATTATATTAAATGGTAAAAATATATTCTATTTATACTTTAATACCATTCAATATTATAATTTAACCACATAAATTATTATGATGAAAAAAGTTGATTTTAAATAAAATATAGCGTGTTTTTACTATTCATTAAAATATGAAAGTTATCAGAATAACAGGAAAATTTTATCCAAGGTAAAATTTTATATCCTTATTCCAAAGAATAATTTTATTATGTAAAATTAAACTTATAAAAATTTCAAAAACTATATTTAAAGTGGGTGCGCCATCAAAAGGCGGCAAAACTGCATTTTTTTAAAAATACTTATTTTACCCGAAAAATTTATTGTGTTCACATAAAATGTTTTAGAAAATTTATAAGATGGATAATAATGTTATACAATTAAAAATATAGTTAATAATATTCATAACATCTAGTTAATAATAATATTATAATAATATATCGTTGTTTAGTAAAACCCGGTATTGCGTACAACACACGCTTTCGAGGAAGGTCGTGATTGCGTGTAATGCAAGCCAAGTCAGGGTTGCATGTTGTGCAAGAATCCTTCAATGTTTCGTATAACAGAATCCAACCATATTTCATTTATACATTGAATATATATATATATATACTCAATGTTGCGTAGAATAACTATTGTCAAAATTTTGTGTAACACGATCCAAGAATAGTGTTGCGTATACTGCAAGGTAATATTGGTGTAGCATACAACACAAGACATTAATGAAATTAAAATAATATTTTTCATAAAATATCGGGGTGTTACAAAAACCATTTATGGCATGGTTCCTTTGTTGTATTCCTTATCTGAAAGGAATTATGTGGAACATCACTCAAAACCTTGTGATTTACATAACTTTATGTCACTATGGTTAGAGATTTCATTCATTAAACTTCATCCTTTAAAATCATAAGTTCCAAACTCTGGGCATCCTCCTTAAGAGTAATCCCAAATCATAATTTCTCTTAAACTAGTCCTTATTTTCAGGAGTAAGCCCCAGATCTTAAGTCCCCTCAACCTGGACCTCCTTTTCCGGAGTACTCCCCAGGCTTAATTTCTTTTGACTTGGGCTTCCTTACCAGGAATAAAACCCAATCATTAGTCCCTCTGTAATTTGGTCCTCCTCTTTAGGAGTAAGCCCCAATCATAAATCAAATCCCCCTTAATCTAGGAATCCTCCTTAAGAGTAATCCCCAAGCCCCCTTTAACTTTGGGCCTCTTTCTGAGGAGTAAGTCCCAAGTTACAAATCTCCTTAACATGGGCCTCCTTTTCAGGAGTAAACCCCATTCATAATTTCTTTAATTTTGAGGTTCCTTCTCAGGAGTAAGCCCCAATCATAAGCCTTTCCTAATTTAGGAATCCTCCTCTGGAGTAAACCCCAAGTTAGAGTATTCAAATCTCCATAAAGCACAAATACCTTTATGGATCTTGTGCCTAGGTTTCTTCACGGAAGTAAATCATCATCTTCATCGACAAGGGTAGTCACACATATAATCCCCAATATCATTCCTTGTGACCACATCTTTCGTGGCACAAATCATCTTGTTTACTAATACCTCTTGCTTCTCATACCGATCCTGACTCACGTGAGCTTAGAGTATAAAGTTAACCACGACACATCCCTTTGGGCCGTTAATAGTACGTAAGCCCCACAATTTGTAATTGAACTACATGGACTTTGATCTCTGCATTAAAAATAGAGTACGTAGGAAGCCATTCTAAGGTTCAAGATCATCACCCATTATTCTCATCTATCCCATAGGACATTAAACTATATCTAAATCCCCAAACTACATGGGTTCTGATTCCTTTTCTAACAAGGATACGTAGGTAGCCCATCTACGGGTACGATCGCAACTTTAAAAAATTACATGTCCTTCTGAATGACAATAAAATTCAAGTGCCCCATTGGGCGGCTTTAAAACCAGCATGGTTATCATAATGACCAAGATATTTCTTTATAATGTATTGAAGGATACCATTGACTACTAATCTTCAATACATACAGATGATTCTCTATCGATAAAGAACCTCGAATACATATAAAAGATTTTCTAAATCTCATACATATCAATCATTGATCTCCAAATCTAAAGCAAGACACATTTTCATGCATGGTAATTTAATAAGGATTCACGAACATAACTCAAATCTATAAAGAGATTCCTGGATCAGATAATAATTCCCCCCAAAAAAGGTTTGATGAGTCCGACCTCCAATCCTCTCGACCAAGGAAAATTCTTAAGCCTCATTGGTCCACAACTAATGAGCACCTACCATTGGAAAGTAGGTTAAAATGGATATAGAATCATTGGATGTTTCCGGTTCTACGAATAAACCCTTTAGAAACTGATTGGAATGTTTGAACCCTAAACAAACAAGGTCATCCCCATTTCCAGAAGAAACAATCATCATCATCATAAAAAATAACTTTGAGATTAATCCTTGAAATAGATAATTTTGATGTATGTAACTCCTTATATTGGTAACTAAAGAATGTAAAATTTCATGAGTCATAGAAATACCATCCTGGATAAATGAACTATTAAATTTGTTCAATAGGTGAATCAAGATGCTTATGAAAATCAAAGAAATATTCAATCTAGGTTTCCTTAAGGATTTTTCTATCTACGTAATTCATTCTATTTTAATTGTTTGAAATTTTATGAAAACATTAATGAATTATAGAAAAGTTTCTTAATCTTCTCAAATTGTTGAGGATAATTGAACTACTCATTTGATGTCTAGGTTCTAGTGCTATATTGAAAGTACAATTGAATTAAACTTCAAACCACAAGAAGAAAAGATAGTTAGAAAGTCCAAAAATGTTTCTTCTAGTATCCGACCAATTTCATTGAATCCTATAGTTATCTATAAGGGTGGAGTAATGTTTCTATATTATAGAAAAGTCCAAGATGCATGAAGGGGTTTGTGAAACTCCAGGAAATTTTCATGTTAGATATTAGTGTTATAGAAATAAATTAATTGGTTTAAAAGGGTTTTTGATACCAAATGTATACTATAAAAATATTATAATAATATAGGAGTTAAAAATAATTTGAATAATTGATAAATATTATAGTTTTCATTAAAATAATGAATCAAAGGTTTATTTTATCAAATTTTTTAATTTAAAAAAATATCAAGCTCAAATGAATCTAAATAAAGGATTTGTATAACTATATCATTTATATTATATGAAAAGAGATTTTTTACAGACAAAATGAAATTAATACACATTCTTAATCTTAATTTGATTCTATAACATTTTTTGAGAAGAAGATAAGGATAAAAAATTTATCTAGGAAAAATCATTTATCCATATATTTTTTAAAATATAAGGAATTGAGATTCAATAAAAATCAATGGAATATATTAAAGACTACTTTTAAATATATATATATATATATATATATATATATATATATATGAACACCTGGAATACCTTATATGATATATAAAAAATGGTTTATTTGTTAAATATTACTACTAAAACGGAATAATAGTTATTTCTTAAAAAAAATTGATTTCAGGATTATTTTCATGATATTTTGAAGATAATATATTGTCTAACAGTGTAGTGAAAGTATGATTTGTCTATGAAATGATAAAAGTTATAAAATAAAGAATTATACACATAAAATCTTGAAGTGAAATACCACTTTCAAGGAAAAAATTTATGGTAAGGGTTCCAATAATAATGAATTTTCTCTTTGAAAGAGTTTTATGTGAACAAAAGAACATATTAGCATCATAAATTTTGATGTTATAAATTTATGGACATTTAATATATTTAAGTAGTTAAACATTAAGAATATGATTCATTAATCACACTAATATTCAAAATTTATTTCTTTATATATTTTTCTCAATAAATAGTTTAGTGTAAGGGTTTCATTAGGTGTTATTATAGTGATATGGTTGGAATTATATAGATACAAAATGATTTTAACAAAACCCCTAAAAGTATAGAAAATATAATATTGATATGGAAATCTATCATATGTGATATGTTAGAAAAAATCTTATGTGTGGTTTTTTATGCATTCAAAATATTTTCAAGCATACGAAATGCACCATGTTATACAAAATGTAATCTCCACTTTATCATTCATTCATTTTGGTTGCCTATACATATATAATGATATATGTATCATGAAAGGAAATAATTATTGAAATCTTAATGTATTAATTTGAGTTATCCATAATTGATTTTCATCATGGAGTAATATACTTTGTGATAAAATATTATGATTAGAATGAGTTTGATTCTTATATAAAGATATATATTATGCTCATGGGGCGCAAAATGGGTTTTGTGCACCGGATAACCCATGAAGTTTACCATGTGAAATTTTCTGCATTATGTATTTGGTATACTTAGGGTTGATTATTCATATTCATAGTCTACACTACCCAAGGTCAGATAGATACCTTCTATGAGAACATTCATACTTTGACACCTTTCTTACAGAAGCCTTGAGGATTACTAATTAGGGGGTGCTAGGGTATTTTTTTGATCATGTAATCAGTTAAATCATAACCAAGATGGGATTTTTCCTCTCGTATAATGAGTATGAAATTTAGTCCCTCAATTGAGATAGATTAAAGAAGTATAAAACTATAAATATACAATACATATGATGTGATTATCTATCAGGTGAGGGTCATGTGAGGTGATCATCTATAAAGGTGAATGACATGTGACGTATTCATCAACCTATTCAATATATACTCAAATAATAGAGAACATATGATTTGGTTACATTTTATTAATATACTTTACATTACATTCAGTATGTGTCTCAAACGGAAGTAAAGGGCCATACTCTAGCTAATTTTATGGATGAACACCCTTTAGTGGAAGTCAGATCTTCAGATATTGAACTCCTTGAAGAGGAAGTCTTTTCAATTCAAGAAAATATTCAAACATGGGAAATATATTTTGATGGTTCTTCCAGAAGTCCAACAAGGAAGAAAATGGAAGATCCTAAATTCAACAAGGTTGGATTAAGAGTTATTATTATTTCCTCGGAAAGGGTAGTTTTACCTTATTCCGTCATATTTTGGGAAGGTGGTACCAATAATGAAGCAGAATTCCAGGCCCTCATCACATGATTAGAGTTGGCGCTTCAAGCACAAGTGAATCACTTAAGAGTGAAAGGTGATTCAGACCTGGTAATCAAACGAGTCAATGGGGATTATGTAATCAGAAATGAAGAATTGGTCCCTTTGTATGATTACGTCAGAGAGTTAATGGCGGAATTTCATACGGAATCGACATTTTCGTATGTCCCGCGATCACAAAATGCTGAAGCTGATGCACTGGTTAATATAGCCACAGCTCTGGAAAATCAAAATCGGGACAAAACAACAATCAGTATTGCCCACCATCGTACAATTTCACCTTATGTTCGAACCAGAATAGAAGAGATCAATGAAATTAGTCCCATTCCTGAACCATATGGTCATACTACATGATGGATGACACCTATAAGGGAATACCTTTAAAATGGAATAATTCTACCTGATAGAGCCAGGAAAGAACAAATCCTGCGACGTGTGGTCAATTTTACTCTTTATGATATCCCAGATCACCTAGGTAAAATTCTCTACAAGCGTGGTTTTGATGGATTTCTCTTCATATGCATTGATGGTGAAGAGACAATGGCTATCATTAAAGAAGTTCATGTAGGAATCTGTGGTGCCCACCTGTCTGGACATAGACTGTCTGATCAGATTCGAAGGCTTGGATACTTTTGGCCTTCAATGATACAAGATTGTGTTGATTTCACAAAGAAGTTTCATTCATGAAAAGTACATGCCAACATCATTCATCAGCCCCCAGAGTTGCTTCATACAGCTAAATACTCATGGCCATTTTCCACATGGGTAATGGATGTGGTGGGACCATATCCTTCAACTACAGCTAAGCAGTTTAAGTATATTCTTACTACTACCGATTTTTTTCCCAAATGGGAAGAGGTAATACCCCTCAAAAAGTCATTTCTAAATGCATTGTTAGCTTCATCAAGTCTAACATCATTACCATATTTGGTGTCCCTCATACCATATTTATGGACAATGTCACCAACTTCTGTTCGTCCAAGGTGAAGAAGTTGTATCATGAATACAACATAAAATCCAACCATTCATCTCGGAATCATGCAGCGGCCAATGGCCAGATAGAAGCCTTCCACAAGAATCTTTCAAATATACTGCATGATATTGTGGATAAATATAAGAAATCATGGCCTGATAAACTCTTTCATGATTTATGGTCTTATCGAACCACAACCCGCACTTCAACGCGATCAACTCCATATTCACTGGTATATGGAATGGAAGCAGTCTTTTCCATTGAAGTTCAATTACCTTCACTTAGAGTAGCCATTTGGGATCAATCATCTACAAATGAACAATATCAAAAGTGATTGGATGAATTGGAACGGTTAGATGAGAAAATATTGTGCACTTTTCACCACTTAGAAGTCTATCAGAATCGAATAACATGAGGTTTAAACAAAAAAGTTCGTCTTCATTCATTCGTTCAGGGAGAATTTTTACTAGTTCTCAGAACTCCAATGATACCAGGAATGAAACCTCGTATTCTTGATCCAAAATGGAAGGACCTTATTCAATACATAAGGTCTACTCCAATGGAGCTTATTATTTAATCTCAATGATTAGAGAACTCATCACGACTCCAACCAATGCTAGATTTCTGAAGAAGTATTTTGTATATACACAAAATTCCTAATCCACAATCCATGAATATGACCTTAAACTATTTACATGTCCCTTACATCCAACATGATGTTAAACTGCACCATCCAGGGTCCATGCATATGAATTTAAACTATTGGCACTTACGTCCAACATGACGTTAAATTGTGACGTCCATACTACATGACGCTAAACTATACAGAAGACCCTTATATCTAACAAGACGTTAAACCGCATAACCAATGGTCCATGCATATGACCTTAAACTATTTTCACTTTCATCCAACATGACGCTAAACTGTGAAAAAGTCCCTAATACGTCCAACATGACCTCAAAATGTGTTCTCTTTTGTCCTTACTGCATGACATTAAACTGCATAGTTATATTTCGTCCAACAGGACGTTAAACTATATTGTCCCCATCGTCCTAACTACGTGATGCTAAACTATACATAATTTCCTTTAATACATCCTACATGACATTAAACTATACTTTGTCCATGCTACATGACATTAAGCTATGCAGCACCAATAGTCCACACTGCAAGACTTTAAACTACATAGTCCCTTCATATGTCCTACATGACATTAAACTGTGCATTGTTATGGTTGTTAGTACCTCTTGTTTCTCACACCGAGTATGACTCACTTGAGTTTAGAGAAAACATCAACCATAACACACTATCTGGGATACTAACCATGTGTAAGTCCCAACATTATTTTTAAGTCGTTGTCCCCAAGAACAACTTGATCATTAATTCTTTCTTTAATTGAACTACGCAGACTTTGATCCTTGCCTTCTAGGCTAGGTACCTAGGAAACCACCTGAGGTTCAAGCCCAAGACCAATCTCTTCACATCGGTTCACCTCCATCTCTTACAATGTTGATTCATGAAACTGCCCCCAAGAATCAATATCTTTACATTGGTTCACCATCGTCCTTGCTATATGACGTTAAACTGTACAACACTTTTTGTCCAGTATGACTTTAAACTATAACATTCTTTGATACTCTCACCTGAGAGGGAATCGTTATTTACATTGATTTTCAATCATGTTATATTATAAAGACTACGTGCAAACATGGAAATGCCCGAATCGTTTATCTTGGGTTAAACCATCAATGCACTAAATTCCCCATTCCCCCTTCACATATACGAACCAAATTTGTACAGAGGGTATTTATAGAACTACGTGGGCTTGATTCCCATCCTTATGGGATACGTAGGAACATTGAAGTGTCCCTAGAATCCAGCCCTAAGTCTTCTGGGCCTAACCCCAAATTCCACTTTCAGTCCCCTGGCAGAAAAGTCCCCTTGAAAAGACACACTATGTATTTCTTATAATGGTATGACCTCTATGAACCTAAACTAAGATCTCTCATACTTTCGTCCCACATGACATTAAACTATATATCAAGAACTACATATGTCTTGATTCCCATCCTTATGGGATATGTAGTGAAGTCCAACATTTCAATTTAGGACCCAACCGCAACATGATTATGGTTAGCATTGATCTGTGAATCTCTACGTACATTGGAAAATACCCATTTTTATGTGTCATACTCCTAACCTTAAATACTTCCAGATCCCCATAACTATTTTCTTGAATTCTGGTCACAAAATGTCCAATTTCTGAGAGTTTTTTTTCTGACTATGTAGCATGTGGCCTTAGGTGGCCCTGTATAATCATTATACATAACCGACTTGTCAGCCAAATGATTCTATTATTTTACTGTGTAGCCAATGCCCTTAGGTGGCCCTTCGTAATTCAACCCCCTAACAGGTTTGTCAAATAATGGTAACTTCATTATTGGATGGAAAACCTATTTTGTGCTTATTTTTTTTAATGAAAATATGTAGGGATCCACAAAAATAGCAATCCTTATCATATTTGTCCCATATCCTTTTTCATGATCTGAAAGTATTCAGGTCTATGGTTTATATTTTCCTTCCCTACGTTTCGGTCAGACCTTCGTAGGAGTGATATTCATCCAGTTCTTCGATTATCTTGTTTGGAAATATCTTCTCCATAGTCAAGTACCTATTTCCATACAACAAACTCTATACTTTATAAAAGTTGAATCCCCATAAACATTCACTGGCTTCTTAGCAGTAGAAAAGTAAATATCTGAGAGTTCTTTTTCTTGACTATGCAGCATGTTCCCTTAGGCAGCCTTGCATAAGTAGTCTATATAACAGACCTTTCAGCCAAAAGATGTTATTTAATTGACTATTCAACCAATTCCCTTAGGTGGCCCTGCATAATTCAATCCCCTAACAGGTTTGTTAAATAATGGTAACTTCATTCTTGGGAACTACTTCTTCTAATGCCTTTTAGCACTTTTTCATATCATTCCTCGGATTTAAATTTTCTTAAGTTATTGTTTACAGATTTTCCCTCATACTTGAGTGTGGTAATATGTTTTCAGATAAATTTTCAAGGAATTGAGTCAATTTTAATCCATTCGGTCAAAGCTATTTTGACCTTAATCATTATCCCTTTTATGTCCGACGTGCATGACATTAAACTGCCAATAACCACAAATACCCATGATTTATCCTTTTCCCTTAGAGTCAAATCCTCTTTTCTCTCTGAATCCAACTCTGAAGGGGGAATTTTGTTGACGCTTCATTCCGTCACAGAGTCTAATGACTGAAAAAATGAAATACCTAAGTACAAAGTGATTCATCCTGTGAAGAAACATTAGAAATTGACAAATGGATGAACAAGGAGAAAATTTCCCAGAGGTCGCGCAATTTCCAGAATGGTCTCACAAGTGTACTTGCGCGCCGCCCCAATGGTCGCATAGGTGACTTGCGCAGCCCCTTTGAAAATCTCCCAGGGTCTTCTCCAGCTTATAAATACCCATGGTGGGGCCCCGATTGCGAGAGGATTTTTCTAGAATTCAGATACAGAGCTTTGAACGCCCATGTATCTTCTTCAAGTCTTCTAAACTCTTTTAAGGTAATTTTTACCTAGAATGGAAGGTCTAAACAAGAGGAATAAGGCCTAAGTGTTAGAAGTCACTAACACTTGCGTGCCTAAGTGTTTTACCCTTAAGGGAAATGGATACACTTGCGCGCCTCCTTACCTTCTCATTGAAACATGCTTGCCACTCTTCTGGAAATACCTCGGGATAATTCTAAAGGCTTTGGTCAAGGATCACCCAAGTATTACCCTACTGGTAAAACATCTCCCAAGTATATAGGTATCGCGCAGGTATATGTGCGTGACCAAGACTTGCGCGTCCATGCAGTACTTGCGTGACCCCCCAATGACTTGCGCGCCCTTCTATTTTTGGGTGCCCTTCCTGCCCATTTCACCTATCTAATGACATTACACCTTTCCTATTCAAGATTAAGTCTTCAAGACACTCTTCAAATCCATTTATGGCATGTTTTCTTGATTTACTTCCTTATCTAAAAGTAATTATGTGGAACATCTCTCAAAACCTTGTGATTTACACATCCTTTACATCACTAAAGTTAGAGATTTCATTCATTCAACCTCATCCTTTAAGATGAGAGAACCCTATTCCTGGGCGTCCTTCTTTGGAATAAGCCCCATTCAAAATTTCCCTTAACCTGGGACTCCTTTTCAAGAGTAAGCCCCAATACAAATTCTCTTAATTGGGCATCCTCTTCAAGAGTAAGCCCCAAGTACCCTAATTTGGGCATCCTCGTCAGGAGTAAGCCCCAATCATAATTCCTTTAACTTTGGCATCCTCCTTAGGAGTAAGCCCCAAGTACTTATTGATTTTGGCCTCCTTTTCAGGAATAATCCCCAAGTCCCCTAATCTGGGAATCCTTTTTAATAGTAATCCCCAGTCATAAGTCCTCTAATCTAGGCCTCCTTTTCAGAAGTAAGTCCCCGTCATAATTTCTCTTAACCTGGGCCTCCTTTTCTGGAGTAAGTCCCAGTCATAATTCCCCTTAACCAAGGCCTCCATTTCTGGATTAATCCCTAGTACAAGTCCCCTAAATTGAGCATCGTCTTCTGGAGTAAGCCCCAAGACCCCTAATTTGGGCATCCTACTCAGTAGTAAGCCCCAACCATAATTCCTTTAACCTGGGCCTCCTCTTCAGGAGTAAGCCCTAGTTTTCAAATCCATTTAACCTGGGCCTCCTCCATACGAGTAAGCCACAGTCTTAAATTTCTCTTAACCAACCTTAATCTACTTTTTGATTTGGGCTTCCTTCTCAAGAGTAAAAACCAATCATAATTCCCCTCTTAATTTGGGCATCTTCCTTAGGAGTAATCCCCAAGTTAGAGTACTCAAATCTCCATAAAGTACATACTCTTTTATGGACCTTGTTCCTGGGTTTCTTCCCTGAAGTAAAACTCAATACTAATCTATTTTGGGAAATCATACATACATAAACCCCACATCATTGCATCGTTTTTGGCACAATTGTCTGGTTTCACCAATACCTCTTGTTTCTCACACCTAGCATGACTCGCGTGAGCTTAGAGTGTAAAAGTAATCCTGACATATTTCCTTGAGCCATCAATCATTCATAAATATCATACTCCCTCAATCGAACTACGTGGGTTCTGATTCCTTTTGTAAACAAAGGATACGAAGGTAGTCCATATGCGGGTACAATCCCAACTCTGAAATAATACATGTCCTTATGAATGACAATAAACATTAAGTGCCCCACTGAGTGGCTTTAAAACCACTATGGTCATCATAATGACCAAAAGAATTTTTTGTATTGAAGGATACCATTGAATAAGAATCTCTAACAAATAAAGATGATTCTATATCAATGAAGAACCTCAAATAAATATAAAAGATTCTCTATATTTCCTACATATCAATCATTGATTTTTAGATCTAAAGGAAAGCTCATTTTATACTTGGTAATGTAATAAGGATTCACGAACATAACTTAAATCTATAAAGAGAGTCCCGGAGTATACATAATTCCCCTAAAAAAGGTGTGATGAGTTTGACCACCCATCCTCTCGACCAATGAAAATTGTTATGCCTCACCAGTCCACAACTGATGAGCACCTACCTTTGGAAAGTAGGTCCAAATGGATATGGAGTCATTGGATGTTTTCGGTTCTATGAACAAACCCGTTAGAAATCGATTGGAATATTTGAACCTTAAATCAATGTGGTCATCCCCAATTCCAGAGGAAACAGTTTCACAAATATAGTCTCCTTCATGCATTAAAAGCATCCATTATCTAATGGGATTGGGAATATATTTGTATCTTAGTAATGTATAGTTTTTATGGAGATAATATTTATGACCTTCGGATTTAAATGAATGGAGAATGTGAAAATGGAAATTTATCAACTCTTGGGGGATCTAAATAAATGGTTATAATTCATTTG
Organism: Viscum album; assembly: GCA_963277665.1. Taxonomy (NCBI): domain Eukaryota; kingdom Viridiplantae; phylum Streptophyta; class Magnoliopsida; order Santalales; family Viscaceae; genus Viscum; species Viscum album. Next base: position 118,458 of record CAUJRU010001217.1, on the reverse strand, counting down.
AAATAATAAGGTTGATGAGAAAATAATGACCATGTAATGAAAGGACTTTAAGAAACATATTGTGAACATTTATTCCCTCGCGAACAATGAGTATATATTGGGAGATAATTCATCAATCCAAGGGAAAAGGAATAGGAATTGTTTGAAATGTATAAAGTTAAATCTAGATGGTTATAAAGGCTTAATGTGAAATAAATATTAAATCTAAAGAGTAATGTGGAATATTTATTTTATGACATTAATCAAAACCTCTTAGGGGTACAATTCTCTCAAACCATTTCATTATACTATTATATAATATCATGTTCCTTGAAGAAAAATAATGTGTTATGTAGATATTATATATTTAATGAAAATAATTGAATAACATGATGATCGATAATAATATTAATAAGGGGAAGATGATGTAAAGGTAGTTTCTAACATGTGAAACATGTGGAACGAAACACCTTGATATTTGTAAAAAGGAAAAGGATTTTCCTTCATGTGTGGGGAAAAAGGACATAATGCCCATGTATGCATGGGTATGGGTGAATCCATGAATCTGATGTTCATTTAATGTTAGAATATGGGGAACTATTGTCACCATTTCCCCAAATATCAAGGTAATATACCATAAAAGAAGCCAATTGGTTAATTCCAAGGACATTCAATTAATTATGAATATGTGAAAATTCATTGAGACATTGAAAATGTTATAGTAATCATACACTCTATGATTGATTCGATTGATTGGATTCTAAATGAACCTACTCTTTTATATATAATGAATTTATTAAGGGCGCTTCATCAACACCTCAAAGATTAAATATTGATTTACTGATTAAATCTCGTAATGTAGGACAGCCACATCTCAAGACTATATGTCACCCATGATAAAATATTATGGCGATTCTATTCATGTTAATTTTTTAATTCATATAATAATTTAATTTTATGTAATATTTAGTAATGGATTGTATCTCTCAGTATAGAAAACATATTAACTACCATGGATGTGATGTTATTTTTGATATTTGGAATAAACCACATAAGGTCTATTATTGTGAGGAAAGATCTGAGCATCCAATGGAAAATACCTTTTTTATAAGGGGTTTTCTACCTATGTATGATTGGTATTGATCTGGAACTGTTTTGTAGAAACTAATCATTGAAAATGTGCCAATTGTTTATGAATATTTTAATGTATTTCATGAGGAACTTCATATTTTTTCCATAAATCAGGAATTTGAGTATTCAATGGATCACATACATGAAATTATTCTTATTTCAATGAATGTTATAGGATGGAACCAATTTTGTTGTACTAATTATAGATTAATCTCTATTATAATATATATATGGGATTCATTCATACTAGTGCTAAGACATGGGGTTCACATGTTCTTTTTAGTGTGAATAAAGATGGGAAAATGATTCTTTTTATTGATTATCCAGAGCATAAGAATATTAATACGTTGAACATGTATCCTCTAGCATGTATCAATGATTTATTAGATCAATTATGAGGATATATATATTTTTCCATGATTGGTCATTGATCTAGAAATAATTATCTAAGAATTAGGAATAAGGATGTAACCAAGTCATCCTTCCATATAATGTATGGTCTTTATGAATTTATAGTAATTTATTATTGACTCACCAATGCTCCTACTAACTTGATGTATCTAATTAGCTGTGTATTATTAAATTGATATTATTGTGGTATTATTTATAGACAACATTCTTATATATTCAATGAATACATAATATGATCAATAACAATTTATCGTTGTATAGAAGACTCTAATTAAAGAGTAGTATTATATTAAATGTATCACGTGTGACTTTTTTCTTTATAATGTTTCATTAATGTGTCATATAATATCAATTGAAGGAATATTAGTGAATCCCTAAATGATATAATTCATTGAATAAATACTTAGATGAGACATTGAAACTGATATCTATAGTTTCATTAAGTATAATTGATATTATCAACACATTATGATAATTTATTCATGAATATATAGTCCACCCACTACATTGTCTTGTAAGGGTTTTTTATAGATGGATAAATTTGATGATAATTACAAGGAACCAAAGAGATGGTTGATCAACACAGTTATGCATTCACTACACTTCAATGTAATCTTGTTTGAGATCAATAATAATGCATCAAAAAACATATTGGGATGTATCTATATGTAGTATAATTTTTATATTTCATATTAATCTCACTAATTAAAAATTCCTATGAAAATTTACTTACCTCCAAGTTTTTTTTATTTTAGTGAAAATTTTATCAAATTGAATATATAATGGAATTTTCTATATGGTAAAAGGTGTGATATATATATATATATATATTATAAAATCATGATGTATATGTTAAAAAATAAATAGATTAATATTTTCTAATGAAGATTGTTGGAGTTGATGAAATAGAATGATTTCTCAATGCATTACCACTATAGGAGGAAGAAAGTGGATGATAATTTGAGATGAAATGATCATTCAATATTATCAATGTTGATGATTCACAAAGGACAATTGTTTTTTGTATTTTCAATGAATGTATATAGAAATATTGATGGAATGTGAGAAAAAGTGTCATCCTCAAATGAGTATTCAACAATATATGAAATTGATGATTAGTAAGGCATTGAAAGAGATATATATCTATAAAAGAGGTTTGAAATGTTACTAAAATAATCCTTGATTATAATGAAAAAATAAGGTTTGTGAATAATGTATGTGTCTTGTTAATATAATTATTTATGAAGGAACTATTGTATAAAGATCAATGTTCATCATTATCTATTCATACATAAATTATAAATATGTATAGAGAAATAAATGACTATTTATGTTGCGATAACATTACATTAGACACTACAAAGTATGTGTATTGGTTCTTTCTTTGTCAACATTTTAAGGGTGATAGAAATAATTAAATGGGGATGTTACTACCATTACCCATACCATAATAGAAATGAAAAAAAATATTATGATGAATTTTATCAGCAGACTCCACAAATCATCCAAAAGCTATAACACTATTTTTGTTGTAGTCAATTTCCAAGGTTAATAAACATCATTTATGACAAAAAAATTATATCTCTTGATTATAATTCTAAAATATAAATTTAGTTGTTAGGTTTATTACCACACTATAATGTATCTAATCGGGATCTGAGGATTAACCTAAAGGTATGTAAATGTCACCAGTAACATCTAGAGAGATACAATTGAGTTTTACCACTATTTATCATCCTCATGTAGGTGTACCTTTTGATAGAACCATTAAAACTCTAGTAGAAATGTTTTTATCATTACATTTGGATTTAAATGCTGGGGTGGATCAATAGATTACTTTGACTAAATTTTATTATAACAATAGATATCATTTTAAAATTAAAAATGGTCCTTATAAACCCATCTATAGAAAGAAGTGAAAATCTATATATTTTTCTGGTGAGGTAGGAGAATGATTTCTATTTCTATATCATATTGGTTATGAAATCATTGATAATGTTATATCAATTCAACCTCATGTGAGGGAAGCTCATAGTTGGAAAAAAATTATGCTCACAATCGTCGACAATATCTAGAGTGTAATGTTGGTAAAAATGTATTATTATGATTATATCGTTAAAACAATGTTATGGTATTTGGAATTAACTGAATATGTACCCTAGATTTATCAATAAAATCCAAAAAATTTATCATATAAAGATGTCATCTTATTTAATGGTGATTCCACCAAATCTATCTCAGGCTTACAATGTGGTCCTTACATCAATCTTGAGAAAGTACATATAGATCATTCATATGCACTAAACATATAAGTAATACAATTAAAAAAATATGTTTCTTATGTGGAATTATCATTGGTTATTGTAGGTCATAAATAGAATATTCTGATGAGAAATCCCACTCACCTAGTCAATGTTTTGTGATAAAATAAAAAAATTTGAGGAAGCTATATGGGAACCCGAGGATGTGATGTCACAAAAGTATCTTTAGATTATTATAACAAAAGTATGGAATTAGGGTGTGGAAATTCAATTTTACTAGTGTACAATTTGAGGATCATATATTTATGATATATTTATTTCAAATTAAATTTAATATTCTTTTATAGTTTTCAATACATGTTACATCAATTTTTAAAAAATATTTATATACTAATAGAAATATATCTAAATGTAACCGTGATAACCTAAACATTAAATTTAGATGGTATTAATAATAATAATTAAATTATAAAAATTATACCATTTTTACATGTATAAAATGAATTAATTCTTTATCATTTTAATAGAAATGTAAATAATAATTATTTAAAGTTAACGGTTATGTTTTTCTGGAAAGCAGTTTTCATAGACACAATATGTTTTTATCATAATTAGTTAAAATTTTCAAAATTGGGGAACAATTTTGATGATATTTATATATTATATATTTTATAAAAATTTTCACATACATCTCATAGTTATTTATGTATGAGATAAGAATAAAACCAATTTTATTTTAAAAACTATATAGATACTAAAATAATTTTTCATAGTGTTTTATGAAATTATATTAAAATTCCTTTCGCCCACTTATTTAAAGTGAATCATATAGAATGTATTCAATTTTATGAATAAGGAATATCAATATTTATAAATTGTTCCCATTTATTTATGGTTATTATGAATAGTAACCTTGAAAACAAATAACTTCAGTAAGGGTGAAATTGTTAAAATATTATTAAAACATTGGGATTAGTCTTTAAAATTTCAATACAACATTAAATTATACTATTTGACAACTGTAGTTTATATATTTCCATATATGTCTCAAATATATATCCATATGGTGCCATTATTTACTCATTTTTACCTTTTTATTTTTTTAAATAAATGAAAATACAAAATGTCAGTATCTTGACATTAAACATATATTTGATGTTCATATGGGGATAAATATTAGATTATAATGAATATTAATGGTGATTTTATGTATAATGAAATTATTTTTATAATGAAATTATTTTTAATAATTTTTAGTGATTATATAACTACCTTAAAATTTTATACAATTTTGAGAGAGTACTTATTTAATTAATTAGAAAATAAAATAAATGATTTAAAAAATATTACAAACTATACAATTGGCAGGAATAACCATGTTATAAGAAATTTTAGATTTAAATAACTTTTTATTGATTATTTAATTTAATATATTCTAATTTTATCATTTTCATGACTCCATTAATGAAAAAAATGAATAGTGTCAAAAATGACAATAATTGTATTTTATGAATAGAAAAGTTTTGAAATTTTTTCAAAATTAACAATCATTTTGATAAAGGAAAAAAGGGATAATATATTTGGGGATAATTAAACCCAAGTCCATTTAAGATAATATTTTCAACATATTAATGAAATTATATCCCTTTATAATGGAGAACATTGTTATCACAATAATGGTTAAAATTGGCTAACTATTTTTTTAATAAAAATGATAATTATTAAAATGAGTTTAAATTTAATCAGTTGATTATATATCTACCTTATTCACAATTTAGTTTGAATCTATTCTTATTTAGAAGAATTCTAATTGAGAACAAAATAATTATATTTTAATCATTTTAGTAATTGAAGTGTTTCATCTACCTCACTAATAAAAGGACACACATTTACTCAATTGTTTACACCACATCAGGAAATTTATATTCATAAATCACTATCAATTTATCTTTTAAAAATCATTATCAATATTTTTTACGTTATTGCCTTCCGAAATGTCCTATCATATTTTCATTTAGAATGAATTTAAATGAGGTCTCCCAAAGAATAGGTGATTGTTTACCCCACCTCTTGAAATTTATTTCTTCTTGAACCTATGATAAATGTTTGTTATTAATCATAATATAATCACTAAAGTATCCAAAATATAATAATTTTATTATTATTTGGGAATATACATTATCTACCTTCTTTTATATCAAATGGGAATTGAAGGAATTGCACATGCCTACGTACAAATAACATTATCCACATAGATACACGATTCATATTTTATCACCAAAGTATATGGATGGGTATTATGATGGTTTTAATTTATATATATGATATTTATGACATAATTTTTATTCAATAATTACAATATCATTTATATATTCTTACCTTCCAATTAGTTAGAAAATGATAATGATGCTCGTGCATACTTGTGGACATCCACCTCGATGAATCGATTTGATCAATTATTAATTTTCTAAAGGATGTTTCTATGGATATATTTAATTAATATATAAGACATATAAAATATTAATATTATTCTATAATGGTGAATTATTATAAAAATTATTTCATCTATTATGTTGAAAAGTGAAACCACCATTCTTGCGTACATATGGATTTCTGTTTCTATGAACTGTGAAATTCATTTTTCTGTGACATTATTTCATTAATAATTATATATATATATATAATATAATTAAAAAAATTAGATATATAATCTAAAAATGAGAAAATTATAATGACCAAAACAACTGAACAAAGACATAAATGAAAAATAATGTAGTTATCACTTGAACCCATATTTTTCCTAAACAATTATTAATAAATGTTTGATAAAATATTAAAAGTGAATTAAAAAGTGTATCATATAAAATTTTATGGTTTCCCAATATATTTATAATAAATATATAATTATTATATAGTATTTCTTAACAGAGATGAAGAAATTTATACATGAGGTTTGGGGTTATTTTAGAATCTCATCATTATTCTTGATGGTTTTTGTTTAATTCTCAACTATGTGAAATATTTAATCATTCAATATTTAACCCATTATATTTTATTTTTCACTTTTTTATTTATTCAAATTAATGTATTTTATTTCATTATCTTTAATTTATTTATTAAGATAATGTACTTCTTTTTTTGTTGGGAATTTTTTTTATACTCGGTCAGAAATATTTAAGTTCCATATTAATTTTTAAAATATTATTATTTAAAAAATAATTTCAAATTTATACCAAGATTTATTAAATATATTTTAAAAAATGGTTTAGATCTAGAATTGGTTTAAAAATAAATATGTTTTTTATTTTTAGATCGATTTACTTGTTGATATTTCTAAAAAAAGTCTAGAAGGAATGTTTTCAACATGTGTTGTAGGAAAATAATTTCACATCATCATGAATTCACAATGACTTGGAAGCAGAAATTATTTATAAAAAATGATAATTTTAATGGTTGTTTTATAATATATGGAAAAAATTTGGAGTTTAAAAAATTAATTTCAATGTAAAATGTATATTTTCTTCAATAAAATTGTCCATTATATTATTAATGTATTTTCATCTACATAAACATCCTTTGTTAAATATTATGGATTTAAAAGGATTTAATACAAATAAAATATCACCCATATTTTTATAGAAGGTTAGTAAATATTTTTATTGGGGGATTTATTAACATTCCATTCAAATTATGTATATTAGTTCTTCCAATACCTTGAGTCAATTGAATTTTTATATAATTTTTATTAAATTTTACTTATAATTAATATGATGAATTAACTATAATAGTTATGTAATGGGTGGGGCCTTGAATTACATATCCCATTGATTTATTTATCATTATCATTTGACAAAATACATTGGGTATGTGGTAGAGACTTACCCATTTATACAGATTTCTTGGGGTGAGGCCCAAAATTTATATTATGAGGACTTGCAATATATCCCCAATGGTAAGACTCAAATGTATGAAAGTATTCATTTTTTCATATGAAATTAGTCATTGAAGTCAATGTGATTAACAGATTCATTTTGATATCTGTGGATATGTTTCAATCTCATGATATTACTTATATGGTATTAATTTATAATCATTTTTTCCATCTATATTATTCTTTCCTATTTAACTTTTTGTGTGTGTATACCTTTTCTGATAATTTTAACACACCCCTTTCATATGATTCTTTTCGATAGGATGCTCAGAAGTGTTTTATGATTTATATAAAAATATATTATAAAAGGAAAAATGATATTAGAAAATAAAATTCTATGATTCATTTTTAAATTTTCAAATATATTGTAATTTTCATGTATGTATATAGTTTTACAAAAATAATAAACTATTATGTCCTTGGAGATTTGTTAACTCATATTTAAATCAATCATAATATTGTAACCACTTGATCTGGGATTATAGAGTTAGGGTGTTTACTAAGTCACCCAATTTCTATTTCATATTGATTTTTATCTATGGAAAATATAATTTATATTCCCTAATGTTATATTTTTTGTTATGTTAGTGAATGAGAGATGAATGTTTAACCTATAAGACCTGATCAACATTGAAGGGTTCTGTTTATAGATCAGGTTTCTTGTCTCATTTTGGGATTACTACCCGATCATAGGATCATTTTAAAAATTGATATTATACAGGCTTTAAAAACTATTTATTTAAATAATTAATATATTACTCCTATAAAGAAACAATAATTATTTAAATATCTAGAAGGCTCAGAGAAAAAATTGTTTATCTACCAAGAATTGTCCCCTTTATGTTCTCGAGTCTTATTATCCACAAAGGATGATGGTTTCTAAATGTTTTTCAAGAATTTCTAGAAACAGAAAAAATGATGTATAAAATACAACTTTTTATTATATATTTAAGAATAATAATGTATCCTTAGGGTGGTAATGTTGTATCTAAAATTGAATTTTATTTTTGGAATGAAAATTTGAGGGTGAAACCTTTTTACATCAATCATACAACATTATGGAGAGGGTATGTTTTTTAAAAGACGCATTTTATTTCCATAAGATTGAATAGAGTGCCTTTGGTGTCTATGGTCTTCATGACCTGTGTTTTCAACATTATTTAGATTTTTTTTTTCATGTTCATCAATGATTTTGTGGTGAAATCCTAGTTGAGGAATGTAAATCATCAAAATTTGAAGGTGGTTTTGAGAACCATATGGGGAAATAACTATATAAAAAATTCACTAGGTATCTTCTTTTAGTATATTAGGATCACTTCATTATAAAAGTAATATCTAATGTAAGAATATTTCTGGATCCATAGAAAGGGGATGACATGGTTCCTCCAGATAGACCCAAGAATTTCATCGAGGTTTAATGCTTCCAGGTGTTGGTGATTATTATCATAGGTTAATTCAGGGCTTCCTCTACAGGGAAGTAGCATTAATGGGCCTAAAAAATAATGGGGAGGGGATTTAATGGTTTAATTCCCATGATAATGAATTTAGGGAGATAACGGAGAGTATCACTTCCATACGAATTTTTAACATACATAATTCAGGAAAATTTTATACTTTTTATTGTGATATTCTTAGTGTTTTCTTTAGAGGATTATAGATTTATGATTTCCATGTAGTCAAAAATGGTTTTATATAGATGAGGAATCATAAGAACAACTATGAAAAACAATGTTTTGGATTTAATTGTAGTGGGGACTCCATTGAGGTGTTGGATACACACATTTTTAGGGGGATTGACTGTTTTATTTCAAGAACATAACAACTTACAAAACCTTTTCCCATGATATGACATAATCCTTCAGTATAGAATATGGGTTGAATACTTTCATCATTTTTAGTTGAAATAGACTATTAGTTAGGGGAATATCATTGAATACACATTCATATGAAAACATAAACAAAGGTGTTCTAAGAGTTAAATATTTTTTGGATGATGATGGATCCTTTTTTAGATACATTTGGGGGTTAGTGAGTGTAATGTCCAAAAACATCTTACTTCCTCATCTGTTTCATCTACACATCATTGTATTGTGAAGGGGAGTCATATTTTCAAATTTTATTTTTCTGGTTATGTTTTATAAAATATATTTTGGGGAAACATATATAGAATGGACTCTTTATTTTTATTATATTATTTATGTTTAAGGGTGTGAGGTAGTTTCCACATGCATACAAGATTATCTTAGGAGAAAATTTCATGCATCAAAATGAGTTTTATATTTTAGATGGACCATGATATACTATATTGAGAACCAACAGAATTGGTTCCTTGAGATGAATAAAGACATATTGGTTATTATCATGTGATTATATATCTACTAGTTAGTGAATGTTGTTCATCATCAAAACACTGGTCTTCTCCATATTTTTCCTATTATAGAATAGAATTAGAAATATGTTATAATGATTTTTTCATAACATACATAAACATTACATAATTTTTGAGGAATACATAAAAAAATACCCAAACAGATGCCTAAAGGTTGTATTAGTTTAGTGCCTTTGGAAACATGGAAAAATAAACAATGGGATATATGTGAGCTACATTATATCCCACTGGTTAATTTGAGAGTAGAACCCCTCTTAGAAATATTATACATGAAATATATATTCATAACCTGGGGAAGGAATCATAAAAAGGGGTTATCTCAGATGCTCAGTAAGGCTAAACAAAGGATACACGTAAGTAAAAAATGAGCGTTGGGGTATGAGAGATTGATCATATCATTAGATTTCCATAATCTACATATCATGAGGTCAGAGACCTGAATCAACTCACAAATCAGGGTAGTTCATAAGACATGAATCAAGGGGAAATAAAGAACATAATCCATGAAAGAATATCATAAGAATAATATATGGAATTTTTTTATACAGAAACAAGTAATATCATCCCTAATAAATCAAGATTCAGTGCTAGATCATATCATGGAACTTCATGGGAACTGCATTTATTGGGCGGGACACACCACCATCCCTAGTCGTAGTCCTTTCATTGTATGGGATCAGGATTCCCCATCATTTGATAGTGAACTAGGGTTACCCATCTTACATATTATTGATGAGTACACAAACTAGGTGTGACACACATACATCTCTAGTTATATTCCTTTCCTTATAATGGATTATCTTCCACCAAATTTACATAGCAGATCAATCCCAACAATTTGATTTACAAAATTATGTAATTAGATATAAATATTTACCCACTTCCATGAATGGAAATATATTTCCCAGATAACTCCTAATAAAATCATTCATACATGTTCCATAACATAATAAAACATTCATTATATAATGTCCAATAAAAAGTGATGGGTTTGATAAACATCAAATAAAAACCCATGGAATGAAATGGGGATCATTAAAATTTCATTATATCATATTCTTTGGTAAATTTATAGGTTTCATAATCATTTCATCAATTCATAACCCTTAAAAAGATGTAGATTTCAAAAGAAAATAACCCATGAAATAGAAATGGGTTTCAAAAGCATCATTCCATCAAAAACATAAACCATTCAACAAAGGATATGATTGGAACTTTTGAATAATTTCTTAGAAGGGAATGAGTAAAATAAATAGAATTCATCTTAGATGAAAAATAACTTGGAATGTTATTTTGAAAACATTTCATGATGAATATATATTTTATTCTTTAAAAATTACTTTCAAAACATAAAACCTTTTAAATGAAATTAAAATATAAAATGCATTGAAGACTTAGAATGAATTATTGAAATCAATTAGAAAACATTTTCCCTTGAAAACATATAAAATAATGATGAATATTTTTTGAAAACCTTTTCCATGAAAAATTATAAAATAATCTATACAATTTTTTAAAAACTAGTTCTTTTAATAGAATATAAAAACTTATAAATAAGGATTCAAAATGTTTTGAAACCAATTTTCCTTTAATAATTTTAAAATAACATTGATTTTTTTTGAAAACAAATAATTTAAAATTAATTCAAAAAATTTTCTAAAAAATTTTCCTTTTAAACATGCAATAGGCTCATTGCAGAATTAATGTTGGGTAAATCCATATATATCGTATGAGGTGAAAACGTTCTTTTTTAATGAAAAAAGGTAAATAAAATTCCTTATTTAGATATAAAAAAGTAGATTCCTTTTAAAAAATGGTAAAATACACAAATTGTAAAAATGGATTTTAAATATTATAAAAGAATAGTATAATATTCTTAGAAAACCTTTATTGACAACATGGTTTTTAAGGAACACTGATTTTCCAACCGAAGGGAGAAGTAAAGTAAATATTAAGTAAAAACACATTATTAATCATATTATGTACCAAAAAGTTGAAAATGGTACAATTAAATATATATAAAAATTAAAATAATATGTTATGAAAACACATAATAGTTCTTGAGATATGGATTATAATATTTAATCAATGGGAGCATAATGATTAACAATCTTGATAAATAGTGAGATTATAGCCATAAACCGTTAGAGATTTGATAAGATTAGATCATAAAAAATGGAAGATATTACATTACATGAAGCATAAAATAACATAAAAATTACGAGATTCATAATATAACTTGTCAATGGAGTTATATACACCTGATGAAATAATATAGGTGCAAAACATGGCGTGTGTCTTAAAGAAGTCAAACTGAAACACAATCGCCTTACCAATTTGGTATCTTTTGAAACAAAGACCCCCTAAAAGAAATATTATAATATGGTTATGTAATTACATATAAATTAAATTAAAATAATCATATAACACATCCATGGTCAGTATACACACTATAAAAACAAAATTATTGATGATTAAGGCATGTATCTGACATAAATAAATGTGAGATGAAATCCCCTTACCTTATTTATTCACTCTCTTATTACTCATTAAAAACTCATATATAATAAATTTATGTTTTTTATAATTTTATTACATAAAAACTATTATTATATATAATATAATATACGGTTTTCTTATGACTTTATGTTACCCTTTTGTTAACAATTTCAAGTAAATGTTATACTTCAGATAATATTCTCTTTGTATTTTTCTTGTGTACTAATTTTTTAAATATTTTGTCCTTATACTTATATCAAGATTTAAAAAATGAAAACATTATATAAATAACATTAAGATTAATTATATAAAAATTATAATAAACTATATAATATATATGTATGAAATGGTATACACTGTTTATAGAGACGGTAGGCTGTACGTATGCATGAATGATACTTCTGTCTGATTGAAGTATTGAAAGAAAGTATGTAAATTAAATACATGTATATGAATATATTTATATTATATACTTAAAATAGAATTATTATACTCTATATATCTTATAGATTCACTAATCATGTCCTTAATACATTCCTCTAAGTCTGCAAATGAATCACCTCGCTTTGAGGGGGCAGTAGTCCACTCTTTCTCAAATGAAATTATCCTATTTACACAAGATAGAAATAATAAGGTTATGTTATAAATAAAAATAATTTAAGCATAAAGAAATTATAAATATCTTATATAAATATATTTTCCATCATAATTTCAATCATTATAGGCGGTACTGGAAAAATGAACAACTGTCACTTTTTGAGGCAGTAGTCCACTGTTCACGTAAACAATATGTTCTCCACCCATTAGATGGAAGTATGTGTAAGTGTTTATCAAAAAACTAAAATAAAAAAATAATATAATATTTAGGATATTGGTGTTTCTAAACATTCATGGAATAATAAGAGTTTAGGGATAGGATAATGGAAGTATCAGAATGGAGCTTGAGGTAGTGTGTTACCTATCAATTGGTAAACTCATTTTGGTCTGTACAAAAGGGATTCAGTAGAAGAATTTATGAAAATAGGGAGGCTTGAGTTAAGAATGGAGGGTTTTTGGTAAGTATATTGGGATGATATTGTACAAACCTATGTAGTTTGAGAGGTATAAGTAAGTGGGATATGTGTTATCCTATTATAGGAAAGTGAAAGGACACACTTGACATTTTTGAAAAAAATGTTAGCTGTACCCACATTTTTAACAAATAAAATTAATAAAAAACATAATTTATTGTTTTTGGACGAAATATTTCCAGAAAATGGGGTTTTGAATAGTGTATCTGTCATTTGGCCCCTTAAATTTATGGTTTATTCCATTGTTAAGATAAATTTTACCTTAATAACTATAGTTAATTTTAACTATATTCACTATTATTTTGGGACAAAAAATCAGTTTAACATATTATAAATTATAAATTATGATAAATACAAATTTATAATCCATCCTTCCAAATTAAAAACATATAATTTGCATAAATTAATATAAAATTAATCTCCAAGACGAGACAACAATGCGGGTTTTAAAAGTAAAAATTTCAAACATTTTATAAGATTGAATAACCAATTTAAATGGGAAACTTATTATAATAACCTAAATTGTTTTAGTTGATAAATATTTTTTCTAATTAAACTTTTAACCAAATATAAAATATAATTTTACATTATAAATAAGTTAGATAAAAAAAATTTTGAATTAAAATTTTGTATTTTCACTTATGTATTAAACAAAAACTTCATTGTAAAATAACAAAAATGAACACTACTTTTTTTATGAGTTTATTCAAAATTATAACAGTATTTTATTATATAATAGTTATTAAATCTCAAAAAAAAATCTATATAAAAAATTTACTCCATTAAAAGGTGAGAAAAGTAATTTTTATAAAATGTTGAGTTTGTTCTTATCCCACAAAAATCAAATCTATTATATGAACATCAAAAATATTTGGTTTAATATTAAATATTTATATACCATTAATATCACATAAAAATTATTATTAATTTAATTTATTATGATAAAACAATATTAAGAGATTATAAATAATTTTTTTCCTTTATTTTCAATCGATTTTTATGTTCAGTTTTATTAATTTTTAACCAATGAATTTATTTTATATTTGTGTAAACAAAAGTTTTTCATAAGATAGTTAACAATATTCCAAACAACTAATATAATGGTTAGTTTATATCTTATTATAGAAAATAGTACTATTTCTAATAATATATTATTTCTTGCAAAAAATTGGTTTTCATGCTACACAAGCCTTCAATGAAATTCATTGTTGTATTAACTTAAGCTAACCTCGGTGTTCTATGTAGAGAAATATATTATTTATTATGCATATAGTGTAGGATGAAATTGGTATTTCTTATAATGTTGCCCAAAAATTGTACATTAATATATATATATATATATAGAATTATTTTCTGTGTTGAGTAAAAAAATATCAAAAATAGTAAATTAACTGAAATAATTATATTTCACAAAACCTTAGGGTGTTACATTATACCCCCCGTAAAATAAATTTCTTCAACAAAATTCGTCTGTGTTATCAATGTTTTAATTCTTTAAATCTCATTTAATATAAAATCACATGTTAAAAATGATTACTAATTGTTACATTATGAAAGTAATATTGGAGACAATGTAGTTACCCAAAGTAACACATGACTAGGTTTCCACATAAGAGAACATAGGTGAGAAGTGAAAACATGTACACTAAAGAAAAATATAACCATCATGTTTTGAGGGATTGTCATAGAAATCACGATTATGAGATAGTTAACAATCATAAATTCATAAATCAATGATGATCTAATGAGGAATTTGATTTAAAAAAAAATTAATATACTATGATATCATTTTTGGATTCAGGATTATTTTCTCTAAAGTTGAAAATTTTCAATGAAAATATGTAATTTCATGATTATAGGACAACCTCACACTTTATTGTTCATTGATCAATTTAGATATTTATATTAAAAGGAATTTGAAATATTTGTCTTAAATTATTTATAGATCATAAGACCCACAATATTCCTTCCCATTTTCATTAGTTATAATAATAAAAATTGTCAGAATAGGTTATCCAGAATTCATAAAAACTCATTTGGTGAGATAATACATTAAAATCACAAAATTCAACCAAAGTGTAACATTATATTTCAATATATAGTTACGCTTATCAACATTATGAAAGTTAGAAATCCAAAATTTTAGAAATATTGTCATGAAATTATACTAACATTGATCCCCCATATATCACAATGTATATCTTGTTGGTCACATTCCAAACATGTGAATAACCATATCACAAATCCTCTTGAAAAATGGTAATAACCTAAATTACCATAAATAATTTTAGAATACATGCATGATTAATTACTATCATGGTTTGGGGATATATTCCACGAATCCAATAAGTTTCAAGATTTATTCATGATGACATGGGCCACATTGTCAATAAATCCTCACTTGGTTATATGATCATTGATAAAATCCAATTTTCTTTATCCAGATGAATCATCTCTTTATACAAGCTATACAAAATTTTCTCAACATATTGAACAAATTAATGGTTACCATACCATAATTAAAATATCTCTTTGATTAGTATTAATCATCATTCAAAATATACTTTTAAATTATTAATGAAAAAATTATAATAAAACTTATTATATGTTTCATGATTAATATAACATAATATTTAGGTTCCAAAACCTAAATACTTCATTCATCCAACATTATTCATGAACCATTACTGAGGCTCCATCAACATATACATTAATAACTCATTCCTAGAATATGAAGTATTAATCATTTATTAAGTTTCCCTAACCTAAATATAATAATTCTCATATTTTTTAATGTAAAAAATTCTGGTATAACATCATACAACTTTCACATTTTATTTATGTTCTCTTTATCTTCTGAAGTATAACCAATTATCATACCACCTTAGTTATTTTCATTATGAGATTTCCACTTACTTAATCATTTTTAATAATTATAATACTTTCCATATATGGATCATTGAATGTTAACCATGTTATTTCATGTTCTCTCCATTAAATAAATCAATATAGAATAGGATGAGAAACACATATCATTGAATAAAACAACATTATTCTAAGAAATTACATATAGGATCCCTAAATCATAACACCTAATTTTTAATTATTAACACCTTAGGTTTTTCATAGGTTTTTCATATTAATATTTTATTCAAATTCTTCCTAATAGTTTGTAATGCTTTTTTAAATTCCCAAATCATATCCCCCTTGAGTGTCAAACCAAGTGTGAAACAAGGCCCTTTTTCATATACCAGGGTAGGTGATGAAGCTAATATTTTCACATATTTTATACTGTAATTTAATGTTTATAAACCCACAATAGTGTTATTTAATGGGAAATTGTTACATATTTAGGTTTAGGTGTTATTTTGAGCCAAAATGCAAAAATGGCCTAATTCTGGATTTTTAACAGATTTTTATCACAGGGGTATTTTGGTCATTTCTTATAAAATATATTTCCAAATTTTGTGATTCGAATTTTTTTTGAACCCTTATTTTATTTCCTTCAACTTTTTCTTCAGGACCAGGGGTTGAATCGATATTAACGGTGCCCAAAAAAATCAATGAAGTTGACAATGTTTTCCGGGCGGACTGCATTAACTCCACCATAGTAATGGAAGCAAATTTCGGCCTAAACTACTCCAAATTATGCGATTCAACCTGGAAATGACATAGGACTCCAAGGTGCGTCTCCTCAATAAATTCCAAGCCGTTTGAAATCCTTTATGATGGCCGTTTAGTGATAGATATTTGAAGGAAACGTCCAGGAAGCTTCATCCAGAGAAATCTATTTTCAATAGAAAAATCATAAAGCCTTCAATACGCGTCCAATTAATCTGAAATTTTGAGGGTGCACGGCCAAGCCATTTACGAACAATATTTATGAAGCGATCCACGCGTGAATCGGCCATTTAATGGGTCAAAAACGCGATACCTTGGTGAAGATAAAATCTGCCTATAAAAGGAGGGGAGATCCTACCTCTCAAAATATTCCATTCTTCAGCACACCATCCGTCACAAAGGGGTTTGTCTTGAGAGAGCAAGAGTATAGGAGTATTACATGATGTAATCAAGCCATGAAGGGCTAAATCCAATTGGTGGTGGGCAACGGAGATCCGAATACATTTCCCTTTTTGAGTTTGTGCTTTCATTGTAAAATATTTTCTTTTAAACTATCCTGGAACTTGTTTACATGAATGAATGAGGTCTTGTTCTCTCGTGTTTTCAATTTCTTATAAATTATTCTATATTTCTTATATTCAAATGAATTTAAATTGGTTTTACTCATGGTTTAAATTTCTTTGGCGAGGTCTCGCTTTTGAGCACGATGAGTTCATCCTGTTTTGGTTACTCGGATGTCTTCGGGTAATCAGAACACTTTCATTAGACGATCAGCACCCATGTATGAGGTTTCAATATGGTATATAGATTATTTAGGTGTATAACTTGAGGTATTAAGGTATACATTGGATAATTTAATGAAAATATATTCGTAAACAATGATAAAGGGAGTGTCCAACGATCAACGTTTGTCCACCGCTGCTACCTTTAACTTGTTCTTTCCAGCTCGATTTTCTTTGGTATTTTAATTGATAATGTAGATTTAATATTTCATTTTGATTTAATTTTCATAATAAAAATACCACATATATATTATATATGTTAGTTTTATATTAGTTAAATTAAAAAGTGACAATTGAAAATATAGTGCGTATAAGTGGCCTCCTTGTGATCGACCCTAGGTTGTGCCACTATGGTACACTCTTAGGAAAATAAGAATTTAATTGAGTAGGGTAAAGTGACTGAAATCCCCAAACATCAATTAGGCGCCGTTGCCGGGGAGGCCAAGTGCTTACACACACTATTTTTCAAAGAAAAAAAAAACAAAAAAAAAGAGCCTTGTTGCATATCATTCATTTCATCAGCCAATATGGATTTTTATGGAAATTTTTATAATTATTGGCATGTGGATAACTTTTATGATGAGCCAAGTAGGGAAGATACATTGAGTATTCAAATTCTTGAAAATTCCCAACAATTGAAAGAAAATGCCTTGATAATTCAAGAGAATTGCAGAAATATGGAAAAAACAAGCAAGATGATATCATCGCTGGTCGCCCAAGTTGAAGATGTTAAAGTCTTATGGATGGAACGACAAAAAATAAAAGCTGAGGAGAATGAAATACTTGATCCACCTACATTTAATGAAGATATTGATGAGGTTGAAGAAAATCCCTCGCCAACAAATGAGTTCCCAGCTGCCCTGCTTGAGGAAAAGGGTTCTAAAGCTGAAATTTCTGAGGGAGTTTTAAATTCTGAGCATTCATTTCATTCAAATTTCATTAATTTTGAATTTAAATATAATATCCCTTATTCTGAATTTGTAGATTCAGCATCACTACTGCAGGATCTAGATGAAGAAGAAGAAGAAGGTCCTCTTTTTGAGGAGAGAATGGAGGTGCCTGTTGAGTTATGCATTGGTGCATTTGAGGATGATGGCAAAAAAGATGAAATAATTGAAGAACCAATTTACGAACATGAACCAGAAGAGAAGTCACTTCCTATTCTTCTATTTTCAACACCGGTGGACACCACTCCTCCAGATTACAAAAACAGGGAGCACCCCTACATCCTTTTCCCTCCCCCTCTTAATCTCAAATTCTATTTTCCATCTCTTCTAGGGGTTGGGGATATTTTTCTTTTCTTTGGGGGTTCTCACTTTTGGAATCCACATATGGATATCGGGAGAAATAATTTGTGGTGGTTTCTAAGCAAGAAACCACATCCACCTTCGGATTGGGGTTAACCTGCTGCAACTGCCTGACTAGGGGCAGTAAAAACCTAGCACCTTCTTGGGGGTCAAACCAAGCATTATCCCTTCCCTTTCACCTTTCTATTTTTTTTCTAATTCATTTTATTTATTTATTGCTTTATAGGAAGAAGTGGTTCCAACTAGGAGCTTAACGCAATGGTACTGCTAGAAAAATAAAGTCAGGTTGTATCTCTCCTTATATTTAGTTTTTTTTTCTCTTCCCTTATTAATATTTTCTCAAGACAAAATGAAGGGTACTAAAATTTAATTGTGTGGGGGGAGTGTCGACCTGCTTATTTGTTTTTGTGTGCTTTCATTTTTTTTTTTCATTTTTAGGAACCTTGAGCTTTAATGATAATTCTGATCAAATTTCACACAATAATTTATTTTGATAAAATTGAAATGATTTTTGAAAGAAAAAGGATCTTAAATGATTGTTGATGTGAATTTTTTTTCCTTAAATTGGATTTTCAATCATTTTTTTGAGTTTAACTGATTTTTGAAATCCATGGCCATGAAACACTGACTCAAAATATTTTTCTCGTCCTGTGAGGTATTCTAAAACACTTTTAAATATTCTTTCTAATTCCCACACTTTCTTGAGGGAAACCTGGATTTTTTGTGAGAACCAGAATTTGTGATTTTTCTCTTTCGAAGCTTTGGATTTCATTGAATGTTTTTAATATGATTGAGGCACTACTTTGGCTAGCCACATATTATCCTGAGACTTACCTTTACATTTATCCTTCGTTATCCCTTAGATGCCTTGAATTGCCTTATAGGTTTAAGCCACAATACAAGCTAATTTATCCTTACCTACCCATTCTCTTGGTATTGTTGCATGGATATTTCAAGTTTGAGTGTGGGGGAAGGGTCATTCGTGTGCGTTCATTGGGATTTGTTTTATTGATGGGTATTGTGTGGTATGGATCAACATTTTGGGCAATGAAATAATTGGGAATGAGTCATAATCTTATTATTCTTCATTTTGTTTCATTCAGTTCTCCTTCAAAAAAAAAGGAAAATAAAGCTGTGCCTTTCTGGAGCTTTAAAAAAAAGGGGGAGAACTTGGATGATTTAATACCTTGAAATCAATGATTTGCTCATGTACCATTTAAAATAAATGGGGGTGGTGATTTGTTTCACATTCTCAAGGTGGATTGAGTGAGGAAATTTCTGGGTTTTCACTTGATTATTCATGCATTGTACCTTAGAGTCAAACATTCTCTTTCTAGCCTTAATCTTTTAAATCATTTAACCACCAACCCAAAGCCACAGAGTCATTTGAACCGTTTATGAAAGCCCTCATGATTGAATTCATTTTTATGTTTCACGCTGTGGAGAAATGAGAATTGTCACAAGCCTATGGTGATACATGCAATTTCCAAGTATGAGCATAACTACAGAATTTATTTCTCTTGAGTGAAGAGTGACATAAAATTCAATGCGAGGTAGGTTGTGATTGATCCATGGATGGATTTATGAGGTTGAAAAAATTTAAATTTTTGGAATGAAAATAAAAGGAAATTGTTTTTCATAGAAGAGACATGATGAAATTTGGTTTTTAATAAGATCATGGATGTTTTCTCATTTTTGATTATTGTGTGAATTTTGATTTGAATATATGATAATTGCTCAGGAGTGCAATGATTAAGTGTGGGGGATTGATGAAGCTAATATTTTCACATATTTTATACTGTAATTTAATGTTTATAAACCCACAATAGTATTATTTAATGGGCAATTGTTACATATTTAGGTTTTGGTGTTATTTTGAGCCAAAATGCAAAAATGGCCTAATTCTGGATTTTTAACAGATTTTTATCACAGGGGTATTTTGGTCATTTATTATAAAATATATTTCCAAATTTTGTGATTCGAATTTTGTTTGAACCCTTATTTTATTTCCTTCAACTTTGTCTTCAAGACCAGGGGTTGAATCGATATTAATGGTGCCCAAAAAAATCAATGAAGTTGACAATGTTTTCCGGGCGGACTGCATTAACTCTACCATAGTAATGGAAGCCAAGTTCGGCCTACACTACTCCAAATTATGCGATTCCACCTGGAAATGACATAGGACTCCAAGGCGCGTCTCCTCAATAAATTCCAAGCCGTTTGAAATCCTTTATGATGGCCGTTTAGTGATAGATATTTGAAGGAAGCGTCCAGGAAGCTTCATCCAGAGAAATATATTTTCAATAGAAAAATCATAAATCCTTCAATACGCGTCCAATTAATCTGAAATTTTGAGGGTGCACGGAAAAGAAATTGATGAACAATATTTATGAAGCGGTCCACGCGTGAATCGGCCATTTAAAGGGTCAAAAACGCGATACCTTGGTGAAGATAAAATCTGCCTATAAAAGGAGGGAAGCTCCTACCTCTCAAAATATTCCATTCTTCACCACACCATCCGTCACAAAGGGGTTTGGCTTGAGAGAGAAAGAGTATAAGAGTATTACATTATGTAATCAAGATATGAAGGGCTAAATCCAATTGGTGGTGGGAAACGGAGATCCGAAGACATTTCCCTTTTTGAGTTTGTGCTTTCATTGTAAAATATTTTCTTTTAAACTATCCTGGAACTTGTTTACATGAATGAATGAGGTCTTGTTCTCTCGTGTTTTCAATTTCTTATAAATTATTCTAGATTGATTATATTATAATGAATTTAAATTGGTTTTACTCATGGTTTAAATTTCTTTGGCGAGGTCTCTCTTTTGAGCACGATGAGTTCATCATGTTTTGGTTACTCGGATGTCTTCGGGTAATCAGAACACTTTCATTAGAAGATCGGCACCCATGTATGAGGTTTCAATATGGTATCTAGATTATTTAGGTGTATACCTTGAGGTATTAAGGTATAAATTGGATAATTTAATGAAAATATATTCGTAAACAATGATAAAGGGAGTGTCCAACGATCAACGTTTGTCCACCGCTGCTACCTTTAACTTGTTTTTTCCAGCTCGATTTTCTTTGGTATTTTAATTGATAATGTAGATTTAATATTTCATTTTTATTTAATTTTCATAATCAAAATCCCTCATATATATTATATATGTTAGTTTTATATTAGTTAAATTAAAAAGTGACAATTGAAAATATAGTGCGTATAAGTGGCCTCCTTGTGATCGACCCTAGGTTGTGCCACTATGATACACTCTTAGGAAAATAAGAATTTAATTGAGTAGGGTAAAGCGACTGAAATCCCCAAACATCAGTAGGTCGAGTCAAGCCTGACACATTTTGTTGTATTTATTACTCCAGGGTACACCTATTCCGTAGGAAAATCCACCCATGGTTTCCACACAAGGATTTATTTCATGGAAACCAATCACTCCATCCTTTACCAAAATTCCAAGACGTATTCCTAAACATTAACTCATCCTTAAACTTATCCATAGATACATCCCTAGAAAAATACAAAGAAATATTACTTGGGATATCAAAAAATATTTCCCATCCTAGTATATTAAGGTTAACTAAACCTTCACTGTGAAAAAACTATAATGACCATGCCTTAATGTACAAAAAAATTAAATAATTTTGGTGGAATACATAAAACATTACCCAAACAGACAACCAAATACAATATTAGTATAGTTACCTTGTAAAAATTGAATTATAAACACTAGTAAATATGATAGCTACATTATATCGCACTAGGTTCTCTAAGACAAGAAACTCTCTTAGAAACATCATATATGAAATATAAATTCATTACATGGGGAAGGGAACATAAAAAAGTGATGAGATAAGATGATGAGTATGGAAAAATAAGTGAGACATGTAAGCCTAAAAATGTTTATAAGGGTATGATAATGTGATCATAATATTAGATGATCATACCCAAAATATCATAAGAGCAGAAACATGAATCATGAAATAAGGCTTAGCAGTTCTTAAGAAATGAATCAAAAGGAAATGAATAACATAAGCCAAAATGAATATAACTAGAAAAAGAAAGAGAATTATGGAATCAATAATCATGTTATAAAGTCCCCTATAATTTAATATGTATTGAAAGATATTATTAAGGAACTTTATAGGAACTTCACATACTGGGAAAGACACAACACCACCCCCAGTCACAATCCTTTCATTGTATGGGATCAGGTTTCCACAAATTCCCTAAGCGAATCAGGTTTCCCCAACATCTCATAGTGTATCGGGTTTCCCCATCTTCCATCACCATGATAAATACACCTACTGGGTGGGACACACCACCTTCCCCACTAGTAGTTCTTTCCATTAATGGTATTGGGTTTCCCTATCTTCACATAAATGATCAATCTCACAGATATGATTCCCATCATTATATCATGAGATATAAATCTATACCCAATGAATTAGAGGAATAAATATGTCTTATACATATAATAATAATTAAATTCATACATGTTCCACTAGATAATAACAAATTCATCATATCATGTCCTCTAAGAAGAGAAGGGTATTTCAAACAACAAAACATAACCCATGAACTGAAATGGAGGTCATTAACATTTCATCACAACATAACCTATGGGAAATAGATATGATTCATATTCATTTAATCAAATCCAATCCCCCGAAAAGAATCAGGTATCAAAGTCACATAAACTGTAGAATAGAATTGGTTTTTATAAGATTCATTATATTAAAACATAATATTTTCAAGAAATGATGTGAATGGAAACATTATATTATTTCTTGGAAGGGAATAAGTAACCCAAATGTATGTCTTATTAGAAAAAAAATATATAGGAAATATTTTTTGAAAAAAATTATTGAGGAAAAAAATGTTACTTCTTTTATAAGTATTTTTAAAACATAAAACCTTTAGAAAAAAATTTCTGTGAAAATGCATTGCAAACATAGCATAAAGGCTTGAAATTATTTTGAAAACCTTTTCCATTGAAAATGTAAAAAATAATCATGGGAAAATTATGAAAACTAATTTCATTTTAAACATATTAAATAATCTTAAAACGTTTTTGATTCCATTTATTTTAAAATATATTGAAATCATACAAATAAGGCTTGAAAAGGTTTGGAAAACCATTTTCCTTGAAATATTTTTAAATAATATTGGGAATTTTTTGAAAACCATTGATTTGAAAATTAATTTTAGAAAACATTTTCTAACAAAGTAACCTTTTAAGCACGAAAAATATGCTTCGCATAAATGACCACATGTAAATCTATACATTTCATACTAAGTAAAAAAGAAATTTTTTTTATGGTAAAAATGTAGAAAATGCCTTGTTCAAAATAAATCATGTTGACTCCATTGAAAAAAATGGTTAATTAAAGAAGGGTAAGAATTTATTTTAAAAATTATAGGTTAATATTATAGAATTATTGGAAACCCTTTTTTGGAAACATGGTTTAAAAGGAACACAAATTTCTGACTAAAGTTAGAAGAAAAGTTAAATTTTCTTAAAAACACTTTCTTGACATTTTTATGAATCATACTGATGAAAAATGGTATAATTACTAGGATAGAAAATTAATAAATAGAGGTTGAAAAAATAAAAAATTTATTGATATATGGATAAAAATATTTCATTAATTGGAGTATAATCATAAACAATCTCTACAAATAGTCAGATTGTTTCCATAAACCGTTACAAAATTAGTGAAATTGGATCATAAGAATGTAAATAAAACATTACTTGAAGCTTAAGAAATAATGAAAATCAGTATATTCCTGATATAACATGTTAATTGTTGTATATACACCACATTGAAAAATATTGGTGCATAACAAAGCATGTGTCTTGAAGAAGGAAAATTTTGACAAAATAACATTACAGATAAGGTATTATTTTAAACATAGAACCCACGAAAAATTGATAACAAAATTGATATGTAAATAAAAATAAATAAATATTAAAATATTAAAATAATATATACATGGAAATTAAACACACCTCACAAATGAAATGAGTAATTATTAGAGAATTTATCTCACATAAATAAAAAAGTGAGATTCAATCACCTTATGTTTGGTCTTGACTGTTATCATACTCTTTAAAATGAATTAAATAATAAATCTAAATTTATTATACATATTTTATGGAAAAATATTCTTATATCTAAAATAATATTCTGTTATATTATGGCTTAATATTACACAATTCTTATCAACTTCATGGAGACTGTAGGTCGTACATAAACATGATCGTTGCTTGTGTTTTATTGATGAAATCAATAAAAGATAGTAAATGGAATATATTTATATTTATATATGTATATAATACCATTAAGGTAGAATTATTATACAGTATATATCATATATGTTTACTCAACATATCCTCAATAAATTCCATATATTGTGTGAACGAATCACATCGCTTTGAAGGGGAAGTATCCTACACTTACTAAAATGAAATAATCATATTTTAAAAGCTATAAATAATATGGTAATATTCTAAATAAAAATTATATAATAAAAATAAAAATAATATAATAAATAAATTTATTATAAATCATAATGTCCACTATGAGAGGTGATAAATGAAAAATGAACAATCATTATTTCGTTAGGCTGTAGTTTTCCGTTCACATAAATAATATGCATATCACCCATTATATGGAAGTGTGTGTACGTAAAGGTCAAATAATCATCATAAAAACGTCCTAGTAGATTTAGGATTTTTTTGAAATAATGAATTATTTAAATTATAGGGAGTGGATAGTGGAAATAAAATAAAGGGGCTTTAGGGAGGGTGTTGCTAATTAATCAGGTAACTCCTTTTGTTTTGTACCGAAGGCATTATGTGGAAATATTTATGCCCTAATGGAGACTTAATGAAATAAGTTAGGATTTTTGTAAATTTTATTAGAAAGATAATTTCCAAAACTAAGTGGTTTGAGAGGTGTGAGGAGGTGCGATAGATAGTGGCCTTTTATATGGAAGGGAAACGACACACTTGACATTTTTAAAAATAAGTTATGTGTAAACTCATTTTTATATATAAAAATTCATACAAAACCAAATAAAAATGAAAATGTAAGGATTATGTAAAATATATGGCCAACCAATGGGTGTTGGATACTTTCTTAGGAAATTTGGGCCTTAGATATTAACATATATTCCATTATTAACCATAATTTTGCCTTAATAACTGTAAATAATTTTAACTACTTTCACTAATATTTTTGGTAAGAAAATAAGTTTATATTATTATAAATTATAAATTATTTTGATTCCTAATATATAATAAAATTTTTCCAAATTCCAAAAAAAAAGTTGATGAAATTAATTTATAATTAACCCCGTAGATAGGACAATAATGAGAGTTTAAAAAAAAAAATTTCCAAAATCTTAATATGTTTTAAACCTAATTTAAATTTGAAATTTTATTTAATGACCATAATTGTATTAAA
This sequence comes from Viscum album, assembly GCA_963277665.1. Taxonomy (NCBI): domain Eukaryota; kingdom Viridiplantae; phylum Streptophyta; class Magnoliopsida; order Santalales; family Viscaceae; genus Viscum; species Viscum album. Next base: position 91,595 of record CAUJRU010001217.1, on the reverse strand, counting down.
TGATAAAAATATTATCTAATTAATAATTTAAATTAATATAAAATAAAATTTAACCATATAATTAAATAAAATGAAAGAGAAATTTTCAATTAAACTTCATTATTATTCACTTGATCATTAAAAAATTAAACGTCACATAAAAATACAAAAAATTCACCAAAACCTAATTATTATATTTAAATTAAAATAATTAAATTTACTTTCACATATATGATTTATAAAATTTCAAAAAATTTGATTCAAAATAGGTTCTCTATAAAAATTTGGGAAAAGTTGTTTTTATAAATATATTGAATTATTTGCATAAGCATGGGTATGTTCTTATCTTATACCAATAGAATTTATTTGATGAACAAAAAAATATTTGGTAAAATATATTATATATATATATAATATTGACATAAATTACCAATTTTAATTAATTTAATTTATTTGGATAAAATATCTTTATGTGCATAAAAATAATAATTTTTTCATTTATATTCAGTCTGTTTTCATATTCATTTTTAATTTATTTGTATCAAATTAATTCATTTAATATATTTTAAAACCATATATTTTCATAAGTTAGTTAATAAATTTCATAAGTACTAATTTAATGGCTCTGTTAGATTTTATTAAATTATGTAATAATATTTGTAATAATATATTAATTTTTGATAAAAATCGGCCATGCCTGCCACGAATGCCATCAAGGAAAGTCTGTATTGCATGTAACTTAAGACAAACATGGTGTTCTATGTAGGTAAATTTTACTATTAATTTTTTTTATTGTATGATTATGTTTTTATTTAATATAATGCAAGCTAAACTAGGTGATTTAATATATATATAAAACTATTTTCACTGTTGTGTAAAATGTGAAATATCAAAAATATTAAATTATTTCAAAAAAATCAAACAAACACTGGTTGTTAGATATGTGGTGATGGATTTATTTATGTGATTTTCAATGATTCTTCATGTTCAGAGTGTTGTTTTGTTTTTACCTAAGAATATGTAAAATGTAACTCAACTATTTCTATTTAAAGAGGATTCTTATATGGTTAAGGTAGTGTATAACAAACCAAATTCAGATCACATGACATATAACCAATTATGGATTTCTAACAGGTGGAGATCAAAACATAAAACTAATGATGTCACATATATGATATAAAATAATGATATAAATCATAAAAATAATTGAATAAAATATACACAATAATGATACATAAAAACATTACAAATATACTAATCAAAGAATAAAAAAACCAATGTTAATGCCAATTATCATTGTGATCACCCATCATCACTAACTAAACTCACTATGAAGAAAAAATATACAAATCTATGCCCATGGGCTATATGATTCAATTCCCTTTAACGATATTCAACAAAACCAAATCTATGTGCACCCAACGTAATATGTTTTGTGTGAGGAAAATTCATACTATTATACCACTATGAATCTATACATTTCCTTTCACTATAAACCACTAGTAATTGATTTTAAAAAATAAATTTTCTATATATCTATTTCATTTATATTTTTCATAAATAATATTGACATCGATTTCCCTTCAAAAACAAATTATATTGAAGGCTATAAGAATACAAATACATATATGAATTAAATAATATTGGGATTAGAACAAAACAATCCATGGTCAACCTATAAGATATAAATTTGGGAAATAAAACATAAAAATATACTATCATATATTACACCAAGTAAATTTTTTGATCTAGCCTATTGGAATTTTATTGGGACATGCAAAGAAATACTAAGATGACCTAACATTATTCAAAATTTTGCCTATTCCTATCCTAGTTTTATGGTACAAGGATACCCATTACCTAACACAATACTATAAAAAACCATAAATATTACCCATTGTTGTATCACCAAAAAATATGTGAAATTTCTATAATTAGAGATGCCCCAGATTCATATGATCAATGATTTCACAAAAATTCAATAAAAATGTGATCACATATTTTTGAAATATATTCCTAAGTAAAGCATTACCACTCTAACGCTTGAAACCTTAATTGGGAGACAAACAGGTCTTTGAGTCATTTAATAAAACACATGATATTTATATATCTATTTTTAAATACAAAACCCTTTAAAACCAGTTTTAATTCAATACAATATGCATTTACAGAAAAAAATATTTCATATATTACAAGTCAATCATTTTTATAAACTAAACCAAATTATTTTATGAAAAAATAATGTAAATAATTATATTTCACTTATAAAGACCCATATATTACATAAATTGTTATTACTTCCATATTTAATGACACTTATTACAATATATAACAATACCATGAAAGGACCGTATATGTATAATGTCTTTATAAACCGGGGCACATAAACAACTGGTTCATAAATCATCTACATTGTCTCTCTTTTATTTTATCATATCTAGAGTCCCTTTTGGCGTATCATACTTAATACACTTATTCCTGACTTGGGGAAAAGAAAACATACAAAGGGTGAGCTCAAATTCTCAGTAAGGGTAAACAAAGGAAATATCAATCATATCATATTCTTAAGAACAAAACATTTTGAAAATCATAACTTGAAAAATGGATTATAATATCACAACATGGGATAAATGATGGTAGTGAAATGTAATCCCAATTATCATAACATAAAACATGAAACTTTGTGTCATACACACATAGTCATAGAGAATCATTTCTTAGTAGCCAAGACTCTTTTCCACGACTATCCTAGTGGACAAAGTCCATTTCTGAACCGAGTTCACTCCTCGTTTCAGTCCTACATAACTGAACCAGATTAACCTTCCATTCCAGCCATGTCCATCTCATGAGATATAAATCTTTACCCAATGCATTGGAGGAAGAAATAGGTCCCACCCATCTCGTAATGACACCATTCTTAATTGTGCCACAAGATCATAAATCATACATCATAGCATAACCCATGTAATAAAAATGGGATTCTTAAACATCATGTCATCATAAAATAATCCATATAAGATAAAAGGACATCATAAAAATAATTCCATCATAAAATAATCAAATCAAATTAAAATTGGTATAGAAATAGAACCCTATATTATCTTAGATGGAAAATAAGTTTGATAAAATGCTTGAACTCCATTCTTGTGGAAAATATCCTTTCCACTTCAATTTTTTTTCGTTTCTTAACATGTCATACAACTTTAAACTAAAAAAAGTTCATTAAAAATAACCCTGAAAGCTTGTAAAGGAATATTCATTGAAATAATGTTCTACGAAATCATAAAAATCCATTCATGCAAAAAAAGAAACATTTTTCTCGTACTTTGGCAGGAAAAGTCAAAAAGTACCTCATACTAAAAATGACAAAAGATTCCTTTCATATATTTTATTAAAATCTCACCAATGGTTAAAATTGGATTTAAAAATTGTAGGATGATAGAAATAATATTACATATAGAGGAAACATGGATGTGGATGATAAACATTCCCTTGTAAACTCTAAAGTATAAACAATCTCGGATAAAAATGAGATAGTGAGATTTTACCTTACCTTAGGTCCGATAAGCTTCATACGTATATGAAACTCCTATATAATAATTTAAATAATAAAAGTGTCTTATTACAGAATTATATTCATTGTTATGATATCATATATGGTCATATTTTTATCTTCTTATTAGTAATATTTCATTGCTACTTGTAATTCGGTTGTTCATTGCTTCACGTTCTTTTGCATGTTTTGTCAAATAAATTCTAATTATTATTTTTAGGTTATAGATAAATCATTTAAATAATGGTATTAGTATAATATATATCATATTTAATCATTCAATTAATTTATATAATCATTATTCAATGAGGATCATGTAGAACGAGTCATATCACATCGTTGAGACGGTAGGCCGTACGTACATATGAGCGATGATATCATTCCCATGTTTGTGAAATTGTATAGAAGTGAATGATATAAAATCTCAGTACTAGTATCATTTCATAATAACAATATATAGTTATTCTTTACACCAATTTACCCATCCATGTAAGGTGGTGTTAGAAAAATAGATTACACCACATAGTAAAGAGGGTATTCCGTATGTACGCACGCGCGGTGATTTTATTTTCCGTAGGATGGATAGAAGGTGAAATGGGGTTGTTTAAAATTTATAATAACATATCAGAATATTATTGATAATGATGTTATTAATTTATAATGAAAAAACTAAAGAAGAAGAAGTTTATGAAGAATGAAACTTGAAAGAATCGGTAGAAGAGATTACCTCTTCTTCGACGCACCTCTTTTAAGCTTCTTCTTAAGGAACTAGAGCTGGTTTTCTGAGGAGAAAATAATATATATAATGTTTCTAGGGAAGCTGAGAAGGGAAATGGGTATGGGTTGGCCGAGCATGCAGGCTCAAAATTGTGTAAAGAGGAGAGGGAGAAGGTTCTCTTTTATAAGGGAGGAGAGGGGAACCTTAGAAAAAACATACAATATTATTTTATAATAAAGTCGTATTCAGTTTTTAATAGCTCCAAATGGATTTATTTCGATTATAAGGGGGGATGGGTCGAAATCATTTCAACCAGTAGGTTTTCGACAAGTTTGGGTTACTATATAAACATTATCATTTAGATTTAACTCTAAGTTAAATAATTTAACTTTTATCGTGTCTTCTTGTTTTCTTACACTATATGGTTAATAAACTTACTGTAACAAGCAAAAATAACCCCAAGTCGTTAATTATTAGTATATATAACCTTATCTAAGCCATTTGGCCAAACCCTATATTTTTAGGAATAAAATAACAATGAATAATGTAATATTTGTTTTAAAAACTATTTTATGTCAATTTTGACACTATTTGATAATTGATTTTTGTGAAAATCATAACAACATGATTAGTTCGAGAAAATTAATTAAATCAATAATAACATGTCATATTAACCTATAAAATTATTTTAACTCATAAAAAGTCTCATGTTAAATTTAGTTTGGTTTTCATAATATCAATTATGTTAATATTTTATTAATAAGGTAATTACTACATCATCATTGTGTCAAAAATAAATTAAATTATTTAATGTCTAAAAATTATAATTAAAATATCATTATGAAGGAAATATTTTTAGCTTTATAATGAATATTTATAGTTGAAATTATCTTATGTATAAAACTATATTAAAAATGTTTTAGTTATCAACATTTGATTTTAACTCTTCTAACTCTTCTTTAAATAAAATAATAATAAGTGTCATAATCTAATCCAAGTGGACCTAAAGGGTAATATTTTATTCATGAGGTGGTTTTTGGTTGAAATAAACTTATCCAATAGAATTAGGACATGTTTTAGGGTAATAATAATAACATTTTTACCCTTAATTACCTTATTTATTTTTAATCGTGGTAAATAAAAGTAAAAAGTCACTATTCCCCGAAAATTATTTTTTTCTTATTGAACCACATTTTACTCCTTGATATAAACCGTGTCTCTCAGATTTTCAAAATTAAACTCACAGAAGCAGTAAAATTATGTTTTATGTACAATTGAAAATCCTCTTAGGAGGTGGGTAAAAGACGGTGAAAAAGTTCAATAAATTTTTTATATATCTATATTTTTATAAAATGACTCCAATGATTTACATTGATATTATATAGGAATTATGTATCTATTTTGACCAAAAATAAATTCAAAAAAAATAAATGATTATTTAAATAAAAATTCAGTTTTAACCAATAACTTAGTGTTTTCACTATTCACCAAAAATTGAAAGTTTTTAGAAAAATACCAAAATTCACCCCAGGATAATTTCGATAATACGAATCAAAAAATGATGTCCATTTAGGAAGATAAGATTTATAAAATTTCAAAAAGTGGGTATTACTATTCATAATGGCAAGTTTATATAATATTTTAATAACATATCGTTGTTTACTGAAACTCAGTATTGCATACAATGCTAGCTATCGAGGAAGGTTGCTCTTGTGTATAACGTATGCCAAGACAATGTTGTGTGTAGTAAAAGATTTTTTTGGTGAGGCATATAACATAAAAACAAAATATTTCTCAAAAAAGTTCGGGTTTTATATAACCATTATATAGGGTCACCTGCCTCACTAAGGAAGAAAACATAGTCACCTTAAATTTTTTTATTTAGAAACCATGTTATCAAACCCGCTTTATCCAATATCCAAAGAAACATAATATTTTCCCCTTAAAAGAATTTATTTATAGTTATAATATAAAAATAGGGTTATAATGAATCAAGGGAAAGATAAATCCCATAGGGATCTAAAAAGAGAAGAATTGATTTGGTTGACATTATAACATACCATGAAGAGATACACTGTGAATGATGGAGAAATGAAAAATAACATATTAGAGAAGACCCGACAACACCAAATAATTGTTACATCAATGTAATGAGGTATTAAGTGGAGAATATATTAAAAAAGTCGAGGGTGTAGAATAATTTTTTTTAATAATCTCACATGGTTGCACGATTAGGATTCATGAGTAAAAATACCATATTATATGAATTTGGAAGCTAATAACCCTTGAAAAGAGTGGTGCACATTAAAACATAAATATCCACATGGTTAGTCAATCCATGATCATAGTATATGAAAACAACTAGTTCAAACCCATTAATCCTCATGGATTTCATGGCAGTAGAAATGGCTATAAAACACATTCCAAAAACCTGAAAATCAATAATAGAATAAAAAGATGAATATTTCACAGTTACTACATGGTTATTGATTAATATGTGTAGCCCATGTGGCTTTCATGTCTCCCTAAAAACACAAAATTCTCAAACCATTCTTCCTGAAATACTTCTGAACCTCAAAAGTGATAAACCGTACCTAGAATAAAACATAAATGTGACCCGAAGGGTGTATCATCTCACCCAAAACCAACTAAATATATCTTGAGAATGTTCTGAATATTTTAGATTCCCAAACAATTAATGTAACTTCTATATAATCAATGATTACAACTCCCATGATTCATGTATTTTCTATATTTCCTTTATTATTACAAGAAGTTAAGGAATTTTTTCCCCGCTACCCCTTAATCATTGTAATCTTTAATCGATGTAATGTCATTAACTACTTGGGTGTTGAGTATAAGATCAATTTATTAAAATTAATTTAAAAGGTAATTTTCTAGTTTCTACTTCTTTAGCATGGATTCATGAAAAATATTGTCAATTGACATCAATCAAGTTAGAAATTATGACTAATAAGTTACCTTTTCAAGCCATTCTAAAATATTGTTTGGGGTAACAAACCATAGTTCAATCATATCCTATATACCGGAATAAAAATGTCCCAAATGATATGAAATCATGTTAAAAACATAATTAACTACTAAAAATTTAATGGGTAAAAATATGATCCACATAGATTTTTTTTTTAAAATGGTCTACCTCAAACTAATTTCATAATTACTATAATTTTTTCATAATAAATTAAAAAAAATGGCCCAATAAATTCAACTAAATCCACATGAAAAAAAACTAAGCATTCCCAGATGAAAAAAAACGTCAAAGGGTTCCATATTATTTAAGTTATCTATTATTATTGGTGAACATGAACAATGATTGATGATTTTCCATTGAAAACCCAAAATCAAGAACACCTTCACAAAATTTTACTCAAAAACATTAATGGATCACACATTAATTCCATCTATATGAGTGTGATACAACATGACTGTAGAGACCCAATGATTGATGTACATAATCATTAAATTACTTTTGAGGAATACTTAATACATAACAAAAAAAGACACCAAAGGACCGTAATAGTTTAGTGTTTTGGAAACTCAGAACATATTCTTCTAATCCTGGTGAAAGATCTTCAAAATCTCCCATAAAGATCTTCCCCTTTTTTTCTTACCTAAAACCTTTCTTTATATCATGGGGAAATGAAAACATAAAAACGGTGAGCTCAAATTCTCAGTAAGGGTAATCATGGAGAACATAAAACAATCCCTAAACATTTGAATGCAGAAACTTGAACATAAAATCTAAACATCAAAATCTTGAGCAAAGACATAAATCATGGAAGTACATAAGGAATATATCTTAAAAGAACATCAATAATTATAAAATAGCATGGGAATAAAGAATGTAATTGTGGAAAACCATTATGCACATGATATGATTTCCATAGTAGCCAAGGCATTGCTTCCAAGACCATCTTATTGGACAAAGTCCCTTTCTGAATCGAGTTCACTCCTCATTCAAGTCCTGTATCACTGAACCAGATTAACTTACCATTCCATCCATGTCTATATCCTGAGATATAAATCTTCACCTAATGCATTGAAGGAAGATATAGGTCCCACCCATCTCATAATGAAATCATTCTTTTGTGTGCCACAAAATAATCATAAATCATTCATTATAACCCAAAGAAAAATATGGGTTTCATAAACATCAACCCATCAGAAAATAATCCATATATAACAAATGGGTATCATTTCATCATAAAAAAAATCAAACCATGTAAATAATGGATTCATTATACTTGAAACATGGACATACTAAATAATGTAATCTTAGATGGAAAATAGTTTTGATAAAACACTTGAAATGAATTCTTTAGGAAAATATACTTTCTTCTTCAAAATCATTTTTTTTCACAAAATTCCATGAAATTTTAAAAGAAAGGAATTTTGTTTAAAATATTTATGAAATTTTATAGAATAAACTTCATGAAAATAAGGCGTTATAAAACCGTAAAAATACGTTCATTCCGAATAACGTAAAAAAACATTCTTCTCGTACTTTTGCTAGAAAAGTCAAAGAGTAACATATATTGTAAATAAAGGAAAGATTATTTCAATACAATGTGGAAAAATTCAAAAAAGGGTAAAAATTAATTTAAAAATACATGATATAATAGTAAAAATTTTATGAAAACATTTTTAGAAAACATGGACATGGATGATATACATAACCCCAATAAATACTTACGAATAAGCAATCTCGGATAAGAATGAGTTGGAATAATTGTCCCTTACCTTAGGTCTAATATGCTTCGTACGTATCTGAAACTCCTTTATAATGATTTAAATAATTTCATTGAATTATTAAAGAATCATATTCATTGTTATTATATCATCTATGGTTCATTTAGGACTTTATATTACCCATTCTTTTGTAAATTCCTTATTAAAGCAGCGTTTTGGGTAAAATCATTTTATTTGTCATACGTGTTTGTAATTGTTGTTATTTATATTATTATTAATTATATCGGGATTTAATTTCTTCGAGAATGTAAATAATGAATTATATATCATATATATTCAGTATATATATATATAATTTATAGATAAATGAAATGAAATATACCGTTCATGGAGAAGGTAGGCCGAACGTACGCATGAACGCTATTTTCTTTTCCTTATTGACTTGAATGGAAGTAAGTAGATGAAATATATATAAACATAAATCTAGAAGATTTATCATGTCATATATTTCATTATTTTTCATTATATATACTTTATAATCATTCTTGAATGGTTAACATGGAGAATGAATCTCATCGCGTCGTGGAGATGGTAATCCGTACGTACGCACAAGCGATGATATCATTCCCATAATTATTTAATAGAATTGGAGTTGATGATATAATATCTCAGAATTAGTATGATGTTATAAAAACCATATATATTTATTCTTTACACCATTATACCCATCCAAGTAAGGTGTTGGTGGAAAAACATATTACACCACGTCGTGGAGATGGTATTCCGTACGTACGCACACGCAGTGATTTAATTTTTCGTAGGATGGGTAGAAGGTGAAATGGGGTTGTTTTATATTTATAATATCATATCAGTATATTAGTGATACTAATGTTATTACTTTATAATGAAACAAATAAATAATAATAAGTTTAAGAAGAAAGAAAACTTGAATGAATCTGTAGAAGAGATTACCTCTTATTCGATGCAGCTATTTTAAGCTTCCTCTTCAGGCACTAGAGTTCGTCTTTTGAGGAGACCAAAACCTCTATAATGTTTCTAGGAAAGTTTAGAAGGGAAATGGTCAGGGTTTAGATGATCTTGAAGGCTCAAAATTGTGTAAAGAGATGAGGGATGAAGTTCCCTTTTATAAGGGAGGAGAGGCGCACCTTAGAAAAAACTTAAAATATTATTTTATAATAAAGTTATATTCGGTTTATAATAGTTCAAAATTGATTTATTTCGAAGATAAAGTGGGGATAGGTCGAAATAATATCAACAAGTAGGCTTTAGACAAGTTTAGGTTACTATTTTAACCTTATCATTTAGATTTAACTCTAAGTTAAATAATTTAACTTTTACAGTGTTTTCTTGTTTTCTTACACTATATGGTTAATAAACATAGTATAGTAAGAGAAAAGAACCCCAAGTGGTTCATTATTAATATATATAACCTTATATAAGTCATTTATATTATCCTTATATTTTTATGAATATAATATCAATTAATAATATAACATTTGTTTTACAAACTATTTTATATCAATTTTGACACTATTTGGTTATTGATTTTTTTGAAAATTATAACTGTTGGATTAGTTCTCAAAAAATTAATTTAATCAATACTAACATGTAACATTAACTTATAAAATTATTGGAATTCAAAAAAAGTCTCAAATTACATTTATTTGGGTATTTATAACATTAATTATGTTAATATTTCATTAATAAGGTAATTACTACATCATAATTGTGTCATAAATAAATTAACATATTTGATGTCTAAAAATTATAAATAAAAAACCATTATTTAGGAAATATTTTTATCTTTATATAGAATATTTATAGTCAAATTTATCTTATGTATAACCCTATATTAAGAATTTTTTAGTTATTATACTATGATTTTAACTCTTTTAACTCTTCTTTGAAATAATTAATAATAAATGTCCTAATATAATCCAAGTGGACCTAAATTATAATATTATATTTCTAAGGTTGTTTTTGGTCAAATTATACTTATTCAATAGAATTATGATATTTGTTAGGGTAATAATAATATCATTTTTACCCTTAATTACCCAATTTACTTTTAACCGTGGTAAATAAAAGTAAAAAGTTACTATTCACCAAAATTATTTTTATCTTATTGAAGCACATTTTAAACTTTGATATTAAATGTGTCTCTTGGATTTTCATAATTCAACTCGTAGAAGCAGTAAAATTAAGTTTTATGTACAATTACAAATGCTCCGAGGAGGTGTGTAAAAGATGGTAAAAAGTTCAATAAAAATTTTATATATCTATATTATTATAAAGTAACTCCAATTAATTAAATTTAACTTATATAGGTACTATATATATATTTTGACAAAAAATAAATTGAAATAAAATAAAATATTATTTAAATAAAAAGTCAGTTTTAACCAATAACTCAGGGTTTTCACTATTTATCAAAAATTGAAAGTTTTCTGAAAAATACAAAAAATTCACCCTATGATTATTTCGATATTCCGAATCCAAAAATGAGGTCTATTTTGAATGATAAAATTTATAAAATTTCAAAAAGTGGGTATTACTATTCGTAACGGCTAGTTTATATAATATTTTAATAACATGTTGTTGTTTAGTGAATCTATGTATTGCGTACAACTTATGCTATCATGGAAGGTCGCGATTGAGTGTAATGCAAGCCAAGTAAGGGTTGTGTGTAGTGAAAGATTATTTTGTTGTTTTGTATAATAGAATCCAACCTTATTTCATTTATACATTGAATATATATAAATATACACACACTCAATGTTGCGTAGAATAACTTCTAACAAACAAACTTCAAGTTGTGTATAACACGATCCAAGATTAGTGTTGCGTATTCTTCAAGCTAATACGGTGTTTCTTATAGTTCAAGATAATGTTTGTGTAGCGTACAATAGAAGATATGAACGAAATTAAAATGAATATATCTTATAAAAGCTCGGGGTGTTACATTCTACCCCCCTTAAAAAGAATTTCACCCTCGAAATTCATGAGGGTTATAAATCGTTTACTAGTTGAAATTTTCATTCATTGAAACCCACATCTTAAAAAGGAATACTAAAACTTAATTTTAAAATCTAATGTATGAAACATAACGGTTACCCAAATTAACTTATCCCTGGGTTTCCACATAGGAGAACATATGTGAAAATTTGTATATGGAAGAGAAATCTAACCGTCAAGTTGTGATGAAGAGTGGTAGAGAACATGGCTATGAAAAAGCCAACAATAAAAAAGCCATAAATTTTGGATGATCTAAGGTTCCATATGATTCATCATATATGAGAGTACTAGGGTAAAATTTCTGGTTTTCAAGATCATTTCCCTAACGTTGATGAACTTTTACATAAGGAAAAATACTTACTTGACTTCAGTGTAATATCACCATTGGTCATTCCATGAAAAATTTCCACTTCATCTCTATTTAAAGAAATGATGTTTAATTTGTCATTTATGAAGTGTTAGCAGATCATGTGATAGAATGATAAGTCATCCCATCTGTTTCTATCACAAAAAAGATAGCATAAGTAAATAAATATACATAAGTCCATCTATGGTGAGATTAATCGTATATGATTCCAACAATAGACTTATAATTCATCTATCATAATGATTAATAAAATAAAACTTGTTTCTAAAAACCAGAGAATCATTATAGTCTAGTGGTAGGCAATAAAGGTATGTCATACATCGGTTGTGGGTTCGATTCCCACATCCTTGTCCGACGCGACGGGTTGTCGCCCGTCCTGCAGGTTTTCCCTTTTTCTAAAACTACACTATTAATAATTTCCAGAAATAATATCAAAAAAATTTCTATGCTTAAACAATACTATCTTATGTCCAACATAATCCATTTCAAATATTTAGGCTTATCCAAAATACATATGTCCAATTTCATAGTATAAGGAAAACGATTACTTGAAAGGTCACATAACAAGAACGCGAATGACATCATTTATCCCCTATATATCATAATAAATATCTTTTTGATCGCATTCCAAACATGTGAATACCTTAATCATGTATTCTATTGAAACATAAATTACCATAGAACCTTAGTGAAAACATGAATGCTCTCAAAAGTTAACTCATTCCACATACCAAAATCCCAGAAATTCTATATACTCAAACCATGATATCACATTGTCATTACATCAGTCATGAGCTCAATAATACTGCCAAACATCTCATTGTCTCCTTATCCCTTCATTATGCCCATATCATCTACTTTCCAAAAATTTATGAATAACCTTTCATAGTTACCGGTACCATTCAACATATACATTCTAGTACTAAAATAAAAACAATACGGTAACAATCATTAGATGCTTATTTATTCTATTATACCATTAAATTACCTATACAATATTACTCTTGATAAACATAAAATCATTACACTACCTTCTTAAACCATCGACCGAGCTTTATCATTTTATTCCTAAACACTTATTTTATATCATATATCATTTGTAGCCTCCTCCTCATCATCAACATAAATACTACCCATATGACCATGCTGATTCTCTTCATGAGACTTTCCCTTAGGGCATTGGTTTTCATAATGCCCGTACACTTCACATTTAAAACATTTAACTATTGTTGATGTCTAAGAAATACCATTAGCCTTGTCCATGGTGTTAACTGAACCTTTTCCTTTTCACTTACTGGCTTTGTGTCCTTCTTTTTCAAACCCAAATCATCTTCTAGTTCCTTTGAAACACTCTCCTTGATTCCTCTTCCCACATGATTTACATGAGGGAAATTGAACTTTCTTTCCTCTATGATCATCATGAAACTCCATCTTTCCCTTATTAGATAATTCAGGATACTTACCAATATTGAGATTATTTATCAAATTATGAGATTTCTGATTAGGCATAATAACGATATGTGGACTTCCAGATCCAATTAAATTTGGTTTCTCATGATGAATATCATTTTATTGTCCATCATACCCTCCATTATCGCGAATCTTCCTATTTCCAGCCATTTTCTAAAACTCAAAAATAATGTTGTGAGAGGAAAAAATCATAATCAAGGGGGAGTAACTTCAATATCTAACATCTTAGTTTTAATTCTAATATCATTACCATAATTCTAGGACTATAACCAATACTTATACTTAACCTCAGGGACATCCCTAGACATAACTTAAAAATATCTCTAGGGATCTCACTAAAGTTTTCTCATCCTATTTTCCAAAGGTTAACTAAACCTTCACCTATGATACCAATTGTAGAGACCCAAATCTTTACGTAAATAGAAATTAAATTAATTTTTTAGAATACTTAATACATAACAAAAAATACACCAAAGGACATTAATAGTTTAGTGTCTTTGGAAACTAAGAACATAATATTCTAATCCCGATGAATGATATTCAACATCTCCCATTAAGATCTTTCCCTTTTGTTTTCTTACATAAAAACATTATTTATATCTCGGGGAAAAGAAAACATTAAAAGCGTGAGATCAAATTATCAGTTAGGGTAAACATGGAGAACATAAAACAATCCATAAACATTTGAATGCAAAAACTTGAACATAAAATCTAAACATCAAAATCTTGAGCAAAGACATAAATCATGGAAGTACGTATGTCATATATCATAAAAATAACATCAATCATGATAAAATAGCATGGGAATAAAACATGTAATTGTATAAAACCATTAATCACATGATATTATTTCTATTGTATCCAAGGCATTTCTTCCAAGACCATCTTTGTGGTAAAAGTCCCTTTCTGAATCGAGATAACTCCTCATTCCAGTCCTATATCACTAAACCAGATTAACATAACATTCCAGCCATGTCTATATCATGAGATATTAATCTTTACCAAATGCATTGGAGGTAGATATAGGTCCCACCAATCTCATAATGAAATTATTCATTCTTATACCACAAAATAATCATAAATCATTCATTACAACCCAAATAAAAATATGGGTTTCATAAACATCATCCCATCATAACATAATCCATATAAAAAAATGGGTATCAATTAATCATAAGAAAAATCCAACCATGTAAATAATGGAGACATTATACTTTAAACATAAACATACTAAAAAATGTCATCTTAGATGGAATATAGTTTCGAAAAAACACTTGTAATGAATTCTTGAGGAAAATATCCTTTCTTCTTCAAAATCACTTTATTTTCACAAAATTACATGAAATTTTAAAAGAAAAGGATTTTGTTGAAAATAGACATGAAATCTTGTAGAGTAAGCTTCATGAAAATAAGGCATTATAAAACTGTAAAAACCAGTTCATGCCGTATAAGTTAAAAAAACATTCTTCTCGTACTTTTGCTGGAAAAGTCAAAAAGTACCATATACTGTAAAAAAGGAAAGATTCCTTCAATACAATGTGGTAAAAGTCAAAAAGGGTAAAAATGAATTTAAAAATACATGATTGAAGAGTAACCATTTTATGAAAACATTTTTAGAAAACATTGACATGGATGATATACATAACCCCAATAAATACTTACATATAAACATTCTCGGATAAGAATGAGATTGGAATAATTATCCCTTACCTTAGGTCCGATATGCTTCATACATATACGAACCTCTAGTAAAATGATTTAAATAATGTCAATGAATTATTAAAGAATAATATTAATTTTTATTATATCATATATGGTTCACTTATAACATTATAGTACCCGTTCTTTTGTAAATTCCTTGTTAAAGTAGCGTTTTGGATAAAATCGTTTTATTTATCGTACGTGTTTGGACTTGTTGTTATTGATATTATTATTACTTATATCATGATTTAATTACTTCCAGAATGTAAATAATTATTTATATATCATATATATTCAGTATATATATATATATAATATTGATAGATAAATGAAATGAAATACACCGTTCATGGTGACAGTAGGCCGTATGTATGCATGAAAGCTGTTTTCCTTTCCTTATTGACTTGAATGGAAGTTAGTAGATGAAATATATATATATATATAAATATAGTAGATTTATCATGTCATATATTCCATTATTTTTCATTATGTTAACTTTATAATCATTCTTGAACGGTTAACATCGGGAATGAATCTCATGGCGTCGTGGAGACAGTAATCCGTACGTACGCACGAGTGATGATATCATTCCCATAATTATTGAATGGAATTGGGGCGGATGATATAATATCTCAGAATCATTATTATGTTATAATAACTATATATAGTTATTATTTACACCATTATACCCATCCAAGTATTGTGGTGGTGGAAAAACAGATTACACCACGATGTGGAGATGATATTCCGTACGTACACACACGCGGTGATTTCGTTTTCCATAGGATGGATAGAAGGTGAAATGGGGTTGTTTTATATTTATAATAACATATCAGTATATTAGTGATACTGATGTCATGAATTTATAATGAAACAACTAAAGAAGAAGATGTTGAAGAAGAAATAAAACATGAAAGAATCTGTAGAAGAGATTATCTCTTCTTCGATGCAGCTCTTTTAAACTTCCTCTTGAGGCATTAGAGTTGGCATTTTGAGGAGACCAGAACCTCTATAATGTTTCTAGGGATGTTGAGAAGGGAAATTTGTAGAGGTTGGTTCATATTTAAGGATCAAAATTGTGTAAAGATAAGAGGGAGGAGGTTCCCTTTTATAAGGGAGGAGAGGGGCACCTTTGAAAAATCACAAAATATTATTTTTTAATAAAGTCATATTCAGTTCATAATAGATCCAAATTGATTTATTTAGAAAATAAAGTGGTTATGGGTTGAAATACTATCAAAAAATAGGTTTTAGACATGTTTAGTTTTCTATTGTAACATTATCATTTAGATTTAACTTTAAGTTAAATAATTTAGCTTTTACTGTGTCTTCTGGTTTTCTTACACAATATAGTTAATAAACATACAATGACAAGCCAAACGAACCCCAAGTAGTTCATTATTAATATATATAAACTTATCGAAGTCATTTGGAAGAACCTTATATTTTTAGGAATCGAATATCAATTAATAATATAATATTTTTTTTAAGAACTATTTTATGTCAATTTGGACACTATTTGGTAATTGATTTTTGTGAAAATCATCACAGCATGATTAGTTCAAAAAACGTTATTTGAATCAATAATAACATGTCATATTAACATATAAAAGTAGTTTAATTCATAAAAAGTCTCAAATTACTTTTATTTTGGTATGTATAACACCAATTATGTTAATATTTCATTAATATGGTAATTACTACATCATCATTGTGTCATAAATAAATTTAATTATTTGATGTCTAAAAATTATAAATAAAATAAAATTATTTAGGAAATATTTTTATCTTTATATGGAATATTTATAGTCAAATTTCTCTTATGTATAACCCTATATTAAGAATTTTTTATTTATTAAACTTTGATTTTAACTCTTTTAACTCTTCTTTGAATTAAATAATAATAAATGACCTAATATAAACCAAGTTGACCTAAATGAAAATATTATATTTATAAGGTTGTTTTTTGTCGAATTATACTTATCTAATATAATTAGGATATGTGTTAGGGTAATAATAATATCATTTTTACCCTTAATTACCCTATTTACTTTTAACAGTGGTAAATAAAAGTAAAAAGTTACTATTCACAAAAAATTATTTCTATCTTATTGAAGCACATTTTACTTCTTGATATTAAACATTTCTCTTGTATTTTCATAATTCAACTCGCAGAAGTGGAAAAATTAAGTTTTATGTACAATTGCAAATGCTCCTAGGAGGTGGGTAAAAGACGGTAAAATGTTCAATAAAAATTTTATATATCTATTTTATTATAAAATGAATCCAATGAATTAAATTGAACATATATATGTATTATGTATCTATTTTGACCAAAAATAAATTTAAATAAAATAAATGATTATTTAAATAAAAATTCGGTTTTATCCAATAACTCATGGTTTTCACTATTCATAAAAAATTAAAAGTTTTCAGAAAAATACCAAAAATTCACCATAGGATAATTTCGATATTCTGAACACAAAAATGATGTCCATTTTGAATGATAAAATTTATAAAATTTAAAAAATGTGGGTATTACTATTTATAATGGATAGTTTATATAATATTTTAATAACATATCATTGTTTAGTGAAACTCTGTATTGCGTACAACACACACTATCATGGATGGTCGCGATTGCGTGTAATGCAAGCCATGTTAGGGTTGTGTGTAGTGAAATATTCCTTTGTTGTTGCATATAATAGAATCCAACCATATTTCATTTATACATTGAATATATATATATATATACACACACTCAATGTTGCGAAGAATAACTTCTATCAAACGAACTTCAAATTGTGTGTAACACGATCCAAGATTAGTGTTTCATATACTGCAAGATAATACAGTGTTGTGTATAGTGCAAGATAATGTCTGTGTAGCATAAAATAGAAGATATGAAAGAAATTAAAAGGAATATATCTTATAAAATCTCGGGGTGTTACAATGACTAACTTCTATTAGGTTCCTATCGCCTCCTACAAACCCTTCCAAAACCTATTTTTAAACATTGGATCTCTATTAGAAACTGCTACCAAATCCACTCAATTGGGATTAATAATCTCCTCATAATATATATTGTTGAGATAATTAACCTTCTTTTTCACTATAATTTGATGGAAATGATATGATTTATTAATTTAATTAATGATAAACCAAAATTGTATCTTTTATAGTAAAATTCAATGTTAAAATGAAAATAAAGACCATGGATCTTTCATCAAACATTCACACTAGAATGGGTAAATAAATCAAAAAAACTTAAGGACTCTAATGCTCAGACTGTATCCTATAGAAAGTAATTCACTATAAAATTTATTCATCTATCAACTTCTTCATCACCAACAATGAATACTGACTTATTTGATCATGATATATCTTGGTAGTAAAAATATTCTTGTACAAACTTTAATAACTCTAATATACCATAAAATATGTCCTAAGAGATATGAAAATGACCAAAATACCTAAAAAATAAATAACTACATTTAGAGAAAGAGTCAATCCACATGAGGTGTCTCAAAAATAATGGATTTTATGAAAAAATTAACAATCTGTTTAGATTTCATTCATATGATAAATAAAATCATAAAATTATTAATTATAATCCATAATTGGTAAGAAAAAAATCCTTATATGACAGTTACACATGCAATATCATCTAAAAAATATAGATAATCACTATAGGAAAATCACCACATTAGGGTGGTTTTTTTGATAGGGCGATGGTTTAAACTACCACAAAATGATGCTGCGACAGTTTCAAAAAACCCATGCTAAACTGTGTTCTAACATACAATACATAATATTTTCTTTAATTTATTGTCTTTTTATGGGAAATTTCATAGTGAATCCACTTCGTGGCCGATTTTTTTATTTTAGTGGTGTTTTTCCAAGAGGAAAATTATTTTTTTCATGGCATTTTACACCATCACAAAAAAATAATTTCATTCTAGGAAATCTACTAATAAAACCAATATAACCAGCACAAAATGAAACTAAAAGATTAAAACTATGTAGTGGTGAATTTTACCGCCACTAAATTATTGTATGTAGAGGTAGTTTTAACTTCCACCATTAGTAAAAAAAATTAAATCATTGGTTTTAACTGATTTTGTATATGATAAATTTAGTTATTGGGAATTTAAACCACCGCTGAAGCTATATTTACAAAAAAACATAGCTGATTCCACAACCCCAATACCAATTCCATGAAAAAAACCATTCCAATTTCATATCCACATGCATCCTACATTTAATATAATACAAGGAAACCAAAAAATTCATATGAAAAATCACCATCAAATCCACACACACTTGTTTTAGGATCACTCATTGAATGGGGTAATAATTTTTCCACCGAGCCCATCCATGTGTTCCCCTTTGGGAACTGGTGTTACTCATATAATGCTATGTAACCCGAGATATGTGATCATCCAAGATATAACATATATCACACCTGACTAAAAAAGTATCCACAACCTATGAGCACATATTTAGTATTCTTTAAATTATAAAACAAATGCCTTTAAATCTGCAATTAATACATTGATTTTCTTTAAGTTTTAAATACTAAAGATTCCTTGTGTAGAGCCATTCCATCTTATAAATCAATTGGATTTAATAAGGTTCACACACATAATCCATTTTAATTATAAAGTCAAAAGGAAAATTTATTAATCAATCCATAACTCATAACATTTCATTTAATTAATTATGTAGTCCATTCCATAAATAAAGGATTCTGAGAATTGAATAAAAGTAATAGGTCCATGTAGACTCACCATGGAAGTTAACACCATACATGAAAAGGTATGTGGTAGGCCATGGTAGCATTCATTCCATATGATAACATCTAGGTAGCTTAATAAGACATAGTGACTAACAAACAAAAAGATGGTTTGGTAACTAAGTCATACATAGGGGCTGTCACGTCCTCCCACAATTCATTTTAACTTCACTTTGATAGTTTATAAAACAATACATTGAAACGGGGGTTTTATTAGAAAAAACTGATTATATTAAGTCATTAAATTATTACACTATTATGTGTGGTTAAAATTTGAGGTTCATGGTCCTTAACCAAGAATATTTAATAAACAAGGGATACTAATCCTAATGAACTATGTTTAACAAATTAAACAACTAATTCACAAGTCGCCGCAAGGAAGTCCCACCAGATATTATAGTAACACAATTTATAAAGCATAAAGACTCCAAAGTAACTTCTATAAACAACCTACCAAATACCATGGATTACTAACATGACCAATATCAAGGTATGTTTCTATCCATATCGAGGGAAATTTTGGAAACATACAAATGCCCATATAATATGATGAATTTAGTGACACCAAAATAATGCATCTAGAGATGAGATAAATATAGAATGAAGGAATGAATATTCCTAGACTCACTGAGTGATACACAACTCACTTGATAGAGGTTGAATTCAACACCATATAACAGGGATCAATCCAACCATTTGAGACGATAGGATAGGAGGAGCATGGGTGGGAGCCTCCTTGAGCACACAAAGGAGAAATAAAGACAGGGTTAAAAGAAATAAGGACAGAGGGTAATTTTTTTCATTTATAGCCTGTTTAATGAGGAACACATTTTTTCTACATAGTTATCCATACTGTGTGCCAACTATTCTCATGGAAATTTTTATGGAGGGTGTTCTCAATCATTATGAGGTAAAATTGGGAAACTGTGCACAAACAGTTCATTCTACCTCTTTTCAATACATGCACCATGTTATACCAGAAAAGGGGTCTTTGTTTGTTTTCTCTATAATTAAGTATTTAATAAGATGATTTTATAATGATCCATTAGGATGATGTTGAGTGTGGTATGCACCACATAGGGCTACATGTATTAAAGATTCCCTATTATATTCATACTATGACACTGGTGGATCATATAAGCTTGGTGAAATTCTAGATCATGTTAAGGACCAGCCTTTTGTTTTGGAAGGTGAAACTTTTTAATCATTTTGTCTCTTGTGTGTGTGTATTGGGTTGGGTTGATCGAAATAATAAAGATAAAGTGAGTGAAGGAATAATATAATCAGTCACCTAAATGTGACAATGTAAAAGTTAATATGGATTAATAATTATTAATTAGACACCGAAACTAATTCAATCCCCCTCTTAGTATTGATCATATCCCTCAATGGATCCTATAAATTGGTAATAAGTTTTAGGATCAAATATGATTTCGTTATCTATTGGATGTTTATTTTCTTTTTATGATATTACAATTCTTTCAGGATTAATGATGAAATTTTGTTTTAGATAAGAATTATTTGACATTGATCAGAATTTAGTTTCTTCTATAATATTGATAAATAAAAAAAATAAATAGAATAAGAAAATTAGAAAGATGACCCGATTGAGTAAGGAATACATTTCTCTATAATAGAATGATAAATATGATAGACCTAGTTTATATAGAGAAGTTATGGTGGTTTATTCTACTACTAATGATGTGGGCAATCCCTCTACCTTAACAGGATAAAGACACTCAAGTGTTCAACAGATATTTGTAAATTCTTATCAAACCTACTTTTTAATATGAGTAAAGTAGAAGTGGAAGTGATTACATGAAAAATGTAAAACATGTGAATAAAATACTATAAAATTTTATGGAAGAAGGTCTATCCACTCAAAACTAGTTTAATGGATTTACAAAATCGGATATTCCCAAGAAAATCAACAAGAAGGATTATCATTCATCCATGGGTAACAAACCTATTAAATTTAGCAAACATGAATCATAAAAAATGATTCATGACAATAAAGAAACTTAGAATATAACATGTTGGAAGTCCAAGATGTCTTTAAATATACCGAAATATATATTAATGATTTTAGAAATAGCACAAAAAATGACCTCATGATCCTCTACACTATAGATATAACAACATGTATATTTCTACACACTATTATATGATTCAGAAATATAAATATCCAATTATAAAAAATAAGGGTTATAAATTACAAATTTCTTTGGAAGACTGGGTTCATAATACATTAAAGGAAACACAAGAAATCAAGAAAATTTTAGGTCATGAAAATGTTCGGTGGAAACTCTATGCCACACATAAAACATATACAAACCGACTATTACTATATTTGTATAACATATCACCAATACAAATAATTATTGTCCGATGATGAAAACTACTCTTCACCCTCTACTCCTCCATCTCTACTTCCTACTACCACTAGTAAGAACATTATACTGAAAATTAAATACTCTTTCATTTTTATATTTAAACATAAAAGTAATAAATGTTTGAAAACTAAATGCTTTTGAATTTTTGTGATTTACATACTCTCCACTAGTCATTGAAAAACCACTCGGGGCCGATCCGGTCATCATAGGATATAAATCACTTAGCGCATTCGACAAAGAGGATATCTTCCTCGAATCATTATATGAAATATAAAGGGAAACCAGCTCCATGACCATCTGACCTATAATCTGGCCAAGTAATCCTATGGGATCATCCATAGGGACATAATATGAATCAAATGGGATAGCCATCTTCTCTTTGGTCAGATTCCATACATATGAATTTTTTCTCTTTTTCTCCATACTTGCATTGTTTCCATATTTAATGAACAAAAAGTTCACATAAAAAAGTGAAATAAATTTATACATATTAAAATTTTTACCTATAATTATTACCGTCTAGTATCCCCTTTAAGAACTAGAAGCGGCGCACCGCTCTCTCACTACAGGTGCTGCTGAAGGGGGAGGTGATGACTATTCTACATAAGGTATTCTCATAGAGGGTGTGAGATATGGTACAGGGGGAAAGCATATGGTGGCATAAATGCACTAGGGAGGGATACAGATGGATCTTCATTTATCATAGTGGTTGATGAAATAGTATAATGCTTCCTCCTTGGCATTCCTATCATTTAATCAAATAAAATTATGTTCAAAACATATATTTCAAAAAAATTATGCAGAAAAAAAATAAAAGTTATAAGAGATGCACATTACTAACATAGAAAGTATATATAATAATGATAATGAATGACTGCCCAAATGAAATAAGTGGTCTCTATATGATTGCATAATTGTAAATACAATATTTCTCCCCTTCAATCTTGTTAGTTTCCCTATTCATTAGTTCATCCACTTTATCAATCCTTGCAAGACTAATATTTTCAATATCCTGATGGGAAAATAAGTCCTCTTCTTGTTGTTTATGAGATTCAATGTCAGAAGTCATATCATCAACTTCATCATCCATATCATACAAATATCCTTGTTTTACGTGAGAAACTACACTCCACCCTTCATCCAAAACATCATTCACATAACATACAATTTTTTCTTGTGATGATAAGATATACAGATCATGGAGTTCCTGATCACCAACTTCTATCAAGAGATAGAAGTTCACATAAGTAAATTGAAAGGAATATTTTTTAACAGCTCTGGTAATATTGAACCAATTGATTTTGAATAAAACAAATGTAAAATTCCCATGGTAGTTTAATTTAATAATATCAGTCGCCTTTCCATAGTATCTAACTTTAGATAATTTAAATATACCACTATTCTATGTTTTCAAACCCTCTTCGCGATCGACTATAAGAAATCTCAAGTCATTCATGTTGTAATCGTCAAACATTGTAACTAGTTTTAGAGGACCTCGGGCAGGAAACATCAAATATTCTGAAATCTATGCTCGAGTATCAGCATTCATGATCTAAGAAAATATACATTATTAGATTTAAAAAATATATCTGCCAACCTAATATCAAAATTTATTGAAATATTTATGAACATACACGTTGTAGAAACCATTCTAAAACTCTTTGTAAAAATATTTCATTATATCTTTCTCATTTCATGTTCGACTGCTAATTCGTCTCTTGGTTTGTATCTTCAATAAATTAATAATTTTTTGTTCAATTTCACTATTCGGTAGCTTATATATATGTGTCTATCATAATTTCATTTCTATCAGTGTAATATTTGATATCCTCCCAACTAATCAGAATATAAATGGAAATATTTTTTATTTCCCATGTATTTGAGATTGAGTCGACGTGTTTTCAAGACGTCCAACTCAATTAAATCTTATCTCAGTATCATCCAAGATTCTATATCTAAAGTTAAAACACTTTTCTTCCAAATATACTTCAGAAAAATAGCCTTCTAGTTGATCTTTATTTCTCATGTATGCTTTAAAATGCCCATGATATTTGGGAAATAAAATAAACAAACATAATTATTCATTTAATTATGTGCCAAGAATTTTATACATAACCAAAAACCAAATAAATAAAGTACCTATCAATTAGATACTTCCATCGATAATGTACAAGGCATCCTAATTTAACTTCTTCAACCAAATGCATAGTTAAATGCATCATGAAAGTACAAAATGATGTAGGAAAGATCATCTCCATTGTACAATGTGTCAAGAAAAACCTCTCCTAAATGTTGTCAAGCTCAAATGGATGTAAATATTTCTCACAATTTTGTCTGAAAATTGTGTGTAATTGGAGTACAATTGTAGAAACTATTTTAGGTAATAATGTACAAAATGCCAATAGTACTAATTGTTGTAACAAAATATGTGAATCATAACTTTTCAATCCATGTAAATTATGATTCTTTAAGTCCAAACACCTTGAGATGTTACTTGAATACCCATAAGATACCATCACAAGATTTAATATTTGATGAATGTATTTTTTTCCTAATTTTTAATTTCAAAAATTTCTAGATCATACATTTCATTCTCATCTGGCCATAGATCCAATTTTATGTTCATTACTTCTAAGTCTCTCCGAGCATTGAGATGATCCTTCGACTTTCCATGCTCATTATGAAATGTGAAGATAAAATGTTTTCATAATTTTTTCTCAATATGCATAAAATTAGGATCATACTACATCAAATTGAATTACCAATATGTATTTTTGAAGAATATCCCTTTTTTTCTTCTATTTTTTCATTCTGAATTCACTTGACAATGTACTTAGAACTAATTCCCACTATCATTCCAATGATGAACCATCCCAAATTCAATTTCAACATATCCAATTGTTTTAATGTTAAAGAACCAATTAACTACATTGGAGGTGGTCTACAATCAATAAAACCATTAAATTGCTATCTTTTCAGCCAAAATATATGAGATATATCGAGAAATATTTGATGGAACAAGAAGCTCCATTTTCTACTACGAGGTAGTCGTTTGGGCTCAAAATCAATGTTACTAACAGGACAACCCAATCACATGTAAGTGTTCCAACCAGATAAATTCCCATGTTTGGGTAAGTCACTAACAGTCCTCATTAAAGCAGCATGTATTTTGAACATTATTTTTGAAGAAGCATCAAATGTCTCAACATCATTTCTCCATAACTCTTGTAATTCGTTAATTAAATTCTGCAAGTATACATCATTATCATTTCTAGGAATTTTTTCTATGAATAATCATATAAATGATAAAATATGTTTGTTTCATAAACATATATAGAAGACGATGTTAAGTGATCAAAACAACTATCCAAATGCTATAACAGGTACTCAAAGTCCCAAATGGGTTGAATCCATCAACAACCAATCCAAATTGAACATTCCTAGGATTAGATGGGAAATTTTATGTAATGTATCAAATGCCTTCCAAAAATATAAATCTCATGTATTTAATATTAACCCATTATTCTTATTATCTACAGAATTCCATTCGGGTGTTCAATAGTTTTTGATGACATGAATAATAATTATAATCAAGGATTTAATAGAAAGTAACAAAAAACCATTGTAGGTGTGATACATTGCTTATTTTCATGGTAGTATGTTTTTTTAGACTTCCAACATTACCCATCGAATACCATCTATAAGAAGTACATTTTTTTAATCATGTCTACGTGAATCCTCTCTCCAATAAAGCATACAATCATTATGTCCCACATGCATTTTTGTATAATTTTGAACCAACATGTTAACAACATTGTTCATATCATAAAAATTCTTGGGGATGTTTGATTTAGGTAATGCATCACATAAAAATTCTAATATCATGGACGTTACCTTATTTTTAATTCCACATGGACATTTTATATGGTATAACTTCAATAGAAAAATAATGTTTTGAATAATTTAAACAACCATTATAAAAATATTTATTTTCATCATCAACTAAACCAAGAAACATATTTTTCCCATTCTAGTATTCTCTTACTTTAGTCTCCATAGAATCAAGAGGGTGGTCCAATGATATGTTATAATCTTGATCTGGTTGTTCTACAGTCTCAAAAACATCACTTGTCACGTTGTTATTTTTAGAACCCTTATATGGTTGTTTTGATTTGTTTTAAAATTGATTGAGGGGTCTTGTAATGCCAAATGCATCATTTATAATTTACTTCATTTAATTTTTCATAGTAGACAAATTTAAGAGCTCATTCAGTGGATTGACATCAGTTCTCAACCTTTATGTAATGTTTGATTCTCTATTCCAAATCCATCAAAAATATTGAGTAGGTAATTGCTTCAATATGAAATGATCATAAATGTAATATATCTTTTACCATCTTCTAAATTTACATTTAGGATAGATAAATCTTATTCTCCCTTCAATGGATAGATTGGAAATTGAAAAATCTAAAAAATCCTCCAAACCCTTATCATACTGGGGTGTGTTTCTCAGTAATGTGATCATGCTGTTATCCAAGTATATCACAATGTGTGTACACAATATTAAAAAAACTAAAACACATAACTATTAGTAACATGGGAGAGATATTCATATATACAAGTTAAAAAAACATATAAATATGTTAAATAAGGATTTCCTATATAAATACATATGGTAAATAATGAACCCACCCATTAGAAAACCAAAGCATGAAAATTAAAAAGGTCCATAAAAGAATGGATAATAATAAAAAACAAATAATGCTATCACAAATGAATTATATACTACTTGTTTAGAAATCAATAGATCAATAGAAGATCAAATAAATCAGATACAAAAATTCAAAAAAAAAGGAAAAACCATGAAGAGGGTCCCAAGTCCAATTTTAGTCCCAAACTCCCATTATTTGTCCTACTAATTCATTCATAATGAATTGAGCATTGCCCAAACCCAACCCTATAATGTAGTTGCATCAACATGGGTACCACACTCCATGGTATCTAGGGAAAGGTGTGATAATAATTAAATATTCCACCACCAATGATATTCCCAAATATAACCAGACTATAATAATGTACATGTAGAGGTTGTACAAATTAAAATATTAATGATTTAAATAAAAGGCAGTAAATATCCACTAATACTTGAGCTCTGCATTGACACCATTGAATCTTATCTACCACTATCAATTCTTAGGTATGTGGCCCTGATCGACCATGCCTAATTCTGCAAATATTGTTGTGTCTATGAGAACATCTCATTTATTGTGCCAACCATGCTATCATATCCACCCTTACGGGTATTTTCTTTAGTATATCAAGACCACCTATGAGGGAATTTTCATGTAGTAACTAAACACTACCTATAAAAGAATTTTCTTTTAGTAAATCAACACCACATATGATGGTGTCTTATTATAGTTACTCAATGCAATCTATGAGATAATTTTCTTGTAATAACTCAACTCTTCGTAGGAGGGTGTTTTCATTTTTAGAATCAAGACTACCTGAGGAGAATTTTACAAACCAATAAATATTACAATATCATTTCATTAGATAAATTCTGATCTACCCCTTTAACATCCTTTTAGAATATTTATCCCATTTCACATATTTATCATTTACTAATTTACATTAAAATTTCATTTAAATTCACAATCTATCCATTCACATCATAACATCTATCTCCGACTTCATATCCCCAGGTTTATCAATTTCTTATGTCAACAAAAAATCATTGTCTCACCATTTAATTTCATAATACAATGTTAATCATAATTCATAATATTATAGTTTAATGCTTATCAATTTATTAGGCCCAATAGAAGGGTCACAACCCAATCAAAATCTTCTACTTAGATTCACCCTTCATTTTTTTATTGATTTATAATGCCTTCAATTCTATTTACAACATCGATGATTGTGAAATTCCATTTCATAACCATTGAGTTATATAACAATTTATATTTACACCCCATAAACACAGTGAGTAATATAATGATACCAATCCAATGCATGGTCAAGGATTCAACTAGAGTTATCCCTTTAATATTATCCACTTACTTTTTATATAACACAGATTAACAATTTATTGTCCAATTCTAGGTTCAATTCATCATTATCACATTCCATTAGAAATTTCCTTTTTCTAAGGTTCATGGTATGTGAAGGGGTGTTTAACTAAGAAAAATGTATATTAAAACATTATATTTAAACTAAGTTGATACATTGATAGAATGGTATGAAAAAAATTCATCACTCAAAAAAATTCAAACTATGGGTTTATTTTAAGGACCACATATATTAATTTCGTTGACTTCCTCTAATTTAATATCATCCTTGTTTTAAAGCTATAATAGGGGAAAGAAGGTAAAAAAAAGCATGGAAATATGTAATATTTAACATAAATGGAAATAGATCACTTAATATTGAGATAAGTGAATTAGGTAAGGAAACAAATTTATGGATTTACATTAGGCTCACCAACACCTCAGATGAAATTCCTTTTAGAAAGGGAATGAGTAAGATATTTGCATGGAAGAGAGGGAGGAGGAGAGGGTTATGAATGAGGGGATACTAGAAAAAAAATGGGAGGAAAATGAGGGTAAATTGGATTATAAAATCATAATGAAAAAATGTAATATTTTATATTTAAGGGTCTCATGGGGTCACGAGCGACAAGGCGGAGAGAGGGGTGGTGTGGCACGGTGAGGGCTTGGGGGTCATCGGGGTTTCTGGGGTTTTGTGGGTCTCTAGGGTCCTAGGGTTTCAGGGGGTCACGAGGGTGGGGGTTGGGGGGTGTCAGGGGAGTAAGGCGAGTTGGGAGGAGAAGTGTCATGGATGAAAAAACACATTTCTCGGGGGTCTATTAAAAACTACTACATAATTATTTTAAAAAAAATTAACGGCATTTTAATAAACCACCACTTAAGGATAATAATGTTGTAGTGTCTCAAGATACATTTTTTTTTGTAAATTTCTTCATGTATTTTGATGGTAACTTCATTCTCAACACTCACTAATGTCAATCCCACTAATACAAAACAATTTCTCCGAACGGATTAAAAAAACATTGGGAAATGGTTACTATACCATCAGTTATAGAAAACTATTGGTATAAGCATAACTAAGTTGGATTTTTACAATGGTTTCATCAAACCATTAGCATACACATGACTACCCTAATGGATTATACAATTCATTGGTTAGTATTTTTAGAAACAACCTATCCCAATGGTTTTACTAAACAGTTGGGATAACCTCTCATTTTCCCAATGGTTTAAAAAAACCCGTTGGAAATGTTTTCCCAAAATTATAGACCCGGCCTGCAGTCCCCCTCTGTGCGATTGAATCCTTAAGCAGAATCTCTCTCTCAACCCAAGGCTACACAACATCTTCCACCATATATATCCGTCTTCAATAAATCATTTGTTTTCTACACTTCAAATCTGTAAGTTCTACCATTGTTTTAATGTTATGAATCTACTTTTTTCTATTTTTATTTGGCATAAATGAGAGGTCATTGTGGTCATTCATAAACTCTTGTTGGTGGTCATTTGGAATGTAATATAGTATGAATTCTTATATAACTTGTTTGTGGAATTATACCCACCCAAACCACAATTTCTTTTGGAAATAACATGTGGATATTATTTTGGGGTGTTCTCTGATTATGTAAATATATTATATTGGTTAAATGGAATCATTTTAACACTTGGGGATTCATTTAATAATTTTATGGATTTATAATTGTTTAAATTATTAAATATAATCATAAAAAGATTGTTCATGATGGGAATGATTCACCTTGATTATTTCGATACCCTTGTGATGGTAAACGTGAAGAAATGTAGAATTATTTAAATCCTTTTAATTTAAATTTATTGAAATAATTTGTGAATCATGATTATACAAAGAGGGTGTGGGCTATCTAGGGAGATGTGGGGGTGTGGGATGTCTAGGGAGGGGGGGGGGGGGGGGGGGTAGTCCCGGAGGGGTGGGGGGTGCTATGTAGGTTGGGAGGGGGTGTCCATGTTATAGGTTGGGAGGGGGTGTGGGCTATCCATGGAGAGGTTGGGTGTGTGGTCTATCCAGGTAGGGGGTGTATAGGTGGGGAGGGTGGGTGTGGGCTGTCCACTGGGGGTGGGATTTCTAGGTGGGGTGGGGTGGGGTGGGATATGTAGGTTGGGAGGGGCGTGTGGATGATTTATAGAGAAGTGTGGGGGGGGGGTGGGGGGGGATGTCCAATGAGGGGGAGGGATGTTCAGGTGGGGTGGGCGGAGGGGGGTGGGATGCCCATGTTGAGAGGGGGTGTGGGTTGTCCATAGAGAGGTGGGGGTGTGTGCTATCCAGGGAGAGGTGGGGGTGTGGGCTGTCCAGGGGGGTGTCATGGTGGGGTGGGGTGGGGGTGTTCTGAAGGTGGGGAAGGGTGTGAAGGTTGCAAGTTGGGCGGAGGGGTTTAGACTGTCCATGGAGGAGAGTGGGAGTCCTAGTTGGGGGGGAAGTCTGGGTGGGGTGGGGGGGGGGGTTGCAGGTTGGGAGGGGGTGGGGGAGGTCCCCCCCTCCTCTCTTGGACTTTATTTCTGAGGGGGGTATTTATTCATCCCCACTAGATAAAACATTGAAACATAAAGGGGTGAAAATACCTAAAACACAAGTACCATTTTGGTGAAAAACATCTGGATGATAAATAATAATTTATTACTGTATCTCATGACCACTTAAGGGTCTTGTGATCAAGTTACACACATGTATATCCCTCAAAGAGACATGTGATAAAATAATCCTAAGACATTTATGAAATTACACAAATGAAAGAGGTTACATATGATGGGTTCTTCTCATGATCATTACTCTACCTTTGACACCCCAGTGGAATGGTGAATCCATAACCCCAAATAGGTCATTCAACAGAGGTTGTTGATGAATATTTATTCATGTTATTATTTTTTATCACACAAACAAAGGTTGTTCATGAAGGTTCATTGATTATTGTTCAATCATGTTGTTCCTTCATGTTATTATTTTTTCTTCACACCTT
>CAUJRU010001217.1:0-59633 GCA_963277665.1 Viscum album | reverse complement strand
AAATTGGATACGAAATCACAATAATTTTCCAAGTAAACAACCATAGTGTCCCTAAACTGATTCTTCTTGAAGAATCATGGAGGTCCCCACCATAGGATTCATTATATGGGACATGATTATATAACATCAATTCTATATGTATTGAATATCTAATTGAATAGACTATAAAATAAATATCTCAAGTGTTATAGTTCTTCCTCAAATCTATGAATACTCGAGAACAACTTTCTTCTTATCCTTCAAAGTCTCCTGAATTTAAAATATCTCCCTTTCTTAGATATATGATGTATTTATCTCAATAAATTCCCACATAGTTTATTCATGTTCTTTCAAAATCAACTACATTAATATTTTACAACATTATTAATAAATTGACAAAAAATATAACTTGATTAAAAAATTCCACATTAAAAATATGGATTCTCTATGATCTTCAATAGAAGGTAATATTTTGTTTTTTAAATATTCCGAAAAATATTCTTGATTTATTCTTTCTTCAATGTCCCATTGATTTGAAATCTCTCCTTTTCATTATCACAAGATGAATACAGACTCTCAAAATTATCCCATAGATTATATATGTTCTCTCAATATGCACAACTATCTTTTTCATTATATTTATAATTGAAATCAATTTCATGGATTTATATTAATTTATATTGTTTTGTTATCAAGATTATATTTTTGTTTCTTTTATATTATGATTCTCATATAGAGTTGTGTGTAAGTTTTTATTTCATATAAAGTGAATAAATATCATTTATCTAAATATATTTTTATTAAACTTCTATCTTATTGAAATTATTTTGAAAAAATGAGTTATAAATTTTTTTTTACAGAATGGATTGTAGTTTGATGTATGAAACTGATAGGATCTGAATCGATTTTCAATACAATTTTTAGACCATTTTAGATTTTTCATTTCACAATGTTTCATATGGTCATCACATATACATAAAATGATACAAATCTATTGGAAGACATTGGTTGAGGTGTGACGATGTCAGTTACCACATAACCAAATATGGTTTTCAAGAAAAAAAATATGTGTGGTATCATAATAGGGAGAAAATGAAATCCCAAAATGTTGATGATCCAAATGAGAGGACTGGATTGGAGAACTTATTAAATGACTAGTTTCTATTTATTCGTCATCATGAATGAGAATGGATTCTGACTCAAGAAGACATCAATATGAGAATACATTATGAATCTACTAAAAATGATGATGTTGTCACGGTGAAAAATTAAAGGATTCTTCCACGACTCCAATATGTCGACAATGTGGTAAAATGAAAAAGAAAGAATTTTTAATCTGATTGTTTAAAGGAAAAACTATTTATGGAATTTTATAATACTGCCATCGATTACATTATTACATTCCTGAAATAATTACTTCCAGATGAAGCATCTATTCCCTCAAACCACTATATGGCATGGAATTTAGTTGACGATCTTGGATTTTCTAGATAAAAAATTCATGCTTGCCCTAAATATTTTAGTTTATTTTTTTGGTGGGGGGGGGGAATACTGAATGAAATGATTGTATAAAAATGTGGCACATTACACTAAAATCCAAAAGCTGATGAAACACTACCCCACTTGCCACAGAATGTAATGTCCCACTTTCCCTTAATTCCTAGACACCCAATTATTTTTATGTCTGATAAAATATCAATGAAAATGTAATGGAATTATACCATGATAAATAAGACTAATGATGAGTTGGTTCACCATGCAGATGGATTTTCAAAGAAGAGATTTGATGCTAAATATCCTTATTTTTAAGTTTATGTGTGTAATATGAGGCTATGTATTTTAAGTGATGGTTTTAATCAATTTTGGAATATTCTTATAGTGCACAACACATGTCCATCTTTTATACACATTTATAACTTTCCCCCATGGTTGTGTATGAAACAACCTTTCACATTCATGAGTATACACATTTCTGGACCTTCTGATCCCAGCTATGATATAGACATATACATGAAACCTTTAATAAAAGAGTTGAAAATTCTTTGGGATGTGGGTGTGCGCACATACGATGCATTTTCAAATTAAATATTTCAAATCTTTGTTGCACTTATGTGGATAATCAATGATTTTCATACTTATTAATTGATGTCTATATGGATCGGGAAGGGAAAACTATAATGTCATTTTTGAATGAAGAATACATGATCCAGAAGACTAAAACATCATTGTAGTCGTGATTTTATGGGACATCTAAGATTATTTACAAAGGACCATCCATATAAAAATAATCATAAAACATTTGACAATACCAAGTAGACTGAGGATCCACCTCAGCGTATGCCTGGAACTGATGTTCTTAATGAATTGAAATCTTTCTAGTTTTTAATAGGGAATGGTCAAATGAAATACGGAAAGAGAAATAATGTTTCCACTGAAACCTATGGTAATTTGAAGAAGAAGAGCGTATTCTTTGATTTTCCATATTGTTCAACCAATTTATTACGTTATTTCTTAGACGTAAAACACATTGAAAAGAATATATGTGAAATTTTACATTCGATTTTTCAAAATGTTAATGGAAAGAAAACAATATCATTCAAGATATCAGTGTGACTTTGTGGAATGGGGAATCAGACCAGAATTGCATCTTGTGCGTATTAGTGAAAATAAATAGAAAGCTCCATGTTCTTCTTATGTGATGAAACCTACAGAAGGAATAAATTTCAAGAAGTACTAGAAATTATTGAATTTCATGATGGCTATTAAAGAAACATATATAAACTCGTCACTATAAAAGTTTTGAAGTTAAAATATTTGAAGAACCAAGATTATCATGTCCTTATACATGAGTTGATTCATATAAAAATCCATAATCATTATTCTAATAATTTAGAGGGTGGCTATTATTCAGTTTTTCCATTTGATTAGAGACCTTTGTGCTAAGATGTAGTCTAAATCCTTCATGAAAAATATGTTGGCAGATGCCACATTAATTTTGTGTGAGTTAGAGAAAATATTTCCTCCATCATTTTTTCACAAGTATGTTGCATCTGACTATCCATATTCCAACTGAAATACTTCTCGTAGGACTTATCTAAGTTCATTGGATGTATCCAACTAAAATAATTAAGTACACTTTAATTTCTTATGTCCTAAAATGGAATCATCCCGAACATTCTATCACAAACAG
Organism: Viscum album; assembly: GCA_963277665.1. Lineage (NCBI taxonomy): Eukaryota > Viridiplantae > Streptophyta > Magnoliopsida > Santalales > Viscaceae > Viscum > Viscum album. Next base: position 56,464 of record CAUJRU010001217.1, on the reverse strand, counting down.
TTACATGGCTCAAGAATGTATTGATTTTTTCTCTATGTATTTGTAGGATCTTACTACAAGAATCAATAGACTAATGAGAAATGAACAAGTAAAAAATGATCAAATTGAACTTATTTTTCCCCACTTCCTCAAACTGGAGGAATTATTCAATCATATACATGACGACATTATGTCTTGAAGAGAAGGAGATAGTACATTGCACATTTTTGTTCAACTGTGACTTGTTCAATGACTAAATCAGGTAAGTAAATTGAATATGTATATCTTATATATTTATTAAACTATTAATATTTTTATCTAAATGTAACATTATGAAGTAATAAATATAATGAATCATTCTTTATCATTGATAAGGTGAGAGAATTTTCATATAAAAGAGTTTTCTTCCTGGTTAAAATTGATGTTAAAAATATTACTGTTTAAAATAATTAAATCAATATTTAGTTAATTTTAATATTCATTTATATTTTAGGTATTGAGTTTTCTTGTTGACACTATCTATGATGAAATAAGCGCATTGGATTTTGGTTCTAATAACGTAGTTCATGATAGTAAGTCAACTGTTATCAATGGGTACACATATATTATCACTGAATGGGAAAAGGACATAAGAACACAACATGATGGTTTTATGTTTACTTCCAAAATAGACTATTATGTTAGTGCATTAGATATTATACCTTGACTTGAAAATTTATGTTATTATGGAGTTGTTGAAATAATAATAATAATATTGGTTTATTATTGCCATGGGTGAGTAATGATGATGAACTTCCATTGGTTTGGTTCGATGATTAGGAAGGGCACATTTATTGATGATTGTGGATTTAATGTAATTGATATGACTCAAACACTTGAAAAAAATGAACCATAAGTATTTGCATCAATTCTGAAACAAGTTTTTTAAGTAAAAGACAATCTTAGACCTGAATTTGGTTTCATTATTGAAGTTATTTCAAGACATATTTTTTGATGATACTGATGATGGAATTTAAACAATCCCTACTTCCATTGGAACTGATCGATTTATTACTTTTTATTACTCCAATAGCTCAATTCTCAGTGTTGAATGTGAACCTGACGTTGTGGTGGGAAATATATAGAATCATCCATCCATGTTAACATTTCTTTTAGTTTAGATCGAATTTTTTTGTTTAGGATGGAACTATTACAAATTATTTAATATTGATTATAAATATGTTGTATCCGACTTGAAGTTAATGTGAATTTTAAATATTAATCGGCTGCAATTTTATTTTTATTACATTTTTAATTTGTAATTGAACAGTATTCACACCATTGAAACCAACATTTCAAAAATGGAGAACATTTGAATGCTTTATTAACCATGTACACAATTAGTATAACTCTAAGACCTTCAAATAACATTTCAGTAGATAATGAACATGACTGTTTGTCTTCTTCTGCAAAACATGTATAGAAACCTGCTTTATCTACCTATGCTAAAAATATTTAAAATTTCCTTAATTTTGAAAACTTATTTACCCATTTTGAATATGTTATATATCTTATACTTGTTAATATATTTATATTATCATTTCCATCTATCTTAATGGTGTAGTAATTCATAATATATACCTTACTAAATTTTCTGGAGGCATAAATCAGTATGCTCTCCCCCTTTGTTGTTGAGTAAAATAAAGCCTTAGAATCAATGTTCCATGATTTTAATATACTAATGACACTTAGTAAATAACCATCCTAATCAAAATTGAATTTCAGTATTACATATTATATGATTTATTTAATTCATTATATATCCATTCAAGCTCACCTAAAACAATGGATAGTTCAATTATACATGAATCCATCTATTCCCTCTCCTATATCATGTGTTTTGGGTTACACATTAGTTATACTTTTCTAATTACATCCATTTTGTATTCAAATGTAGGAAATGAAACCAATAGAATAGAGGTGATGAAAAAAGATGATGGAAAATAATCAACTTATGGATGAGACGTCTGTTTCACCACTAGTTAATATAGTTAGTATTTTATTTCAAATAAATATATTTAAATAATATAAAATGTCATGTGATTAATTTTGTTTTAATTTTATATTCATGATCCAAATATTAATCGACAATTATTTTTTGAGCTGCCTAGTAGTGGTCCCAGTACTCAGGATGGTGGTAGGGGGTGGTACTAGAGTTAGGTGATCTGGTCAGCGTACCTGATTAGACCCTACCCCTCCCACTGACATACCATATATCCCACATTTTGGTCCTGGTGTGTCATTAGGGACAGTCAATATAATTATCCCTGACATGTTTTCACCACCCTTTACATTTGAGTCTCATAAACCATATTTACCATTTCTGATGATGGTCCGCACTCCCCATCCCACATTTAGCCAGCCATCTGTACCATGTTCCGTTACTTCTACTTCCTTCTCTTTGAGCTTCAATATTCTATCTTCTTAACCTCCTTCTCGGCCATAATATATCCATGTGGAGACTACATTGGGACCCACTCCACTAGTAATGGTTCTTCCTTCAGTTTCTATAGATCCAGTTGCACCCATTGATTAGACTGCCAAATGTATATTTATATAACCTTGAAAAACATTTATACCATTTTTTATTTTCACTATAACATGTATTGATAAAATTTTTGTTTTTATTTCGTAACAGATAAATCTAATGATAAGATGCGGGGGTGGGGGAATAAATGCATGTGTGCATTGTGGAACCCCAATAGGCAGTTGATATTTGACTACAATGTAGACAATCACATGATTGAAAAAATAGGACTACAATGTGAGAGTTTTTGTGTGACACTTTTCAAATACTCTGACATCCTTCTGGTCAGCTTGCTCTCATGGAGACTGTTTCAAAATAATGTCAAGGATAATTATTGGGCATAGATATGGGTAAAAAATATGTTATATTTATTGAAATATATATAGTTTTTATTTATATGAATTAATATTTCTTTTTCAGCTTCATTTTAATTTCGCCGATGGTGAGGATGCACAGCCAGCACTTCTAAAAGATTTAGGTGAGCTTTTGAGAGCCTATAAGCATGAATTTTATATTGGATGGCATTCTAGAGTTGTCATAGAGTTAGAGGTGGTACCTACTCTAGATGATTGTTCGATACAAAAATATTGGTAGATGATTACTCATTGGATGACTTTCCAGTTTAACATATTAATCACATTTGAGGAATTTATATGAAAATATTTATGTTTTTCATTAATGTTATCTTTTGTATTATTGAATTTTATTTAGAATTATTTTTTATTGAATAAATAAACATTGATTATAACCAATACCTCCACATATTGGGATGTACTATGATGTCAGTTCATAATAGGAAGTAGGTATGACTGTTGTTTATAAATTTTATTTACGACTTTCACTTTATACTATTTCCTCCATAATTTATTCGATTGCTAATGTTTTAATCTGATTTTAGTTATGAAATTAATTATTGGTAACATATTTTTAATTATAGTTTCCTATATTCAATTTCATTTTAGAGAAAAATGTTGAATATTGAATGAAGTGTGCCTCGAGTAAAACAATTTTTCTCGAGTAGAAGGAAAAAGGATATAAGTGTAGTTAAACAACCAACTCCACAAAATATTGTATGTTTTAGTTTATTGATTTAAAATTATAATATCTAGTTTGTAAATAAATAGTCTATTTAATTTTTTAACATGATTCTTTATAAGACCATGATTCCCAGGAACCTAACAATTTTGGGCAAAATGATCACTTACCTCAGGTGTTGGGAGATGAGCACCCTGGCAGTGTACGCTGCCAACCTGGGAGGATTATAGTCCTAGAGAGGTACCAGACCTCATCAGGTAAGAGTTTTAGCGACATAGAGTTCTTACAGGTTAAGGTACATTTAAAATAGGCTAAGAATGGTCCACCGAAATGGCAGAACAATCTTTTAGGGAAAACACTACATTTATAAAACTGATGGACGTTTTACCTCCAACACTTCTACCAGATGATAGCACAGCTTGTGATGAATATATGTTGTCTATGTGTTATATATATGGTGAAACAGGTGTATTTGAGTGTGAATCCTATTATTAAAATGTTATGGTATCCTTTATATTGGATTTCTAGATATGATGTTAGTGGATGTGAGTGTGAATCCTCTTCTGAAAATGTTTGAGTGATATATATGATTCAGTAAGGTTATCTATGATATTATAGGGTTGGAAACCGCCCTTGTTACACTAGGTAAAGGGAACCCCAAATTCCTATATCTGTTGAGTGGTACCCCCCACCATGTTTCACTAGGGTGTAGGTACTCTATCTACTGATTGGAACCCCCAAACATACTAGTTCACAAATCCTCTATATATTGATTGATACCCTCACATCACACAAAGTATTGATTAATTAATATTTTACTATAAGCTTTCTATCCCTAAAGGGATTGAGTCTTACAACCAATTAGTGGATCTCCTAACCCATATTAGGGTGTCGGTCCTCTAATGATGATTTCCCCCTCATACTGTGGAGACATTGAATGGTGAAGGTTCTCCACACAACATTCATAGACAGAAACATATGATGTTGGTAATTGGTGAATGTTGATTAGGTATTGAGGAAGAATCATCATTTATTGATAGGTTTTATGGATTTATATCCCCTTGATCTATCATATAGGGTTATTTATGATAATATATCATTGGTTTTTCAATATTTCAGTGGGTTTAGATGACTTCTGTTGTATCTTTTTGTTACCCTATTTTAGTATTTTTCTGATTCTTACTTGTAATATATATACGCCCCCGACTTAGGTGTTTCCCGCATTTGAAATGTCTTGTGAAAATAATAGAAAGATAAATAGAGTAATTGATGGATATTAATGTTACCTGGATTCATTTTCCATATATAGTGGTTAGACATATAGATCCAGAGTCAAACACTCTTCAGTTTTCCAATATCAATTTTTTTATCATGGGACTTCATTTATGTTTTGGAGTTTATTTTTTTCAATTTAAAATTTGTCATCATAATAACACACCCTAATATTTTTCCTAGAGGTTATTGAATTCATTGATACACTCATGATGTTTCATTGTTGTATTATTCATATGCAATTTCTCATGGAGAGAGTTGGCTTTATTTTTAATGGTAGATTATACAGTGTCTTGAAATTTTAGTTATTCCTTATAGGATATTATCTCCAACCCCTAGATGATTAGAGGGTGGATTGAAATATTCACACATGTTATTATACCAGCTATGATGTCCCCTATGGATTGCGTTATGATAGATTTGTATCAAAGAAGTTCATCCTTGAGTCACTATTAGAGTGGGTCCCATACTGTGGATTGGTTGAGAAGTTAGTAAAATATTGATTTATTACCTCGTGTATGGGTTTGTAGCTTGGAATCCTAATATTGGTGTTTGGGAAAACATGATCATTCAGTAGGACTCATAATACCAACTAGTCTTATCATAAAATCGAGACTTTATTTAGAGGGAATCCGTGGTACATGAAGTATGCATGATTGAATATCCTTTTTCAGTCATCTCAAAATATATACATTTATATGCTCATTTAATGATATTATTTATTGATCACATTCATCATGACACCATGAATACATCTAACAAGTTTTATTATGAAGGATCATAAAATGATATATTGAGGGAAGAGGCCTCAGATTCAGAGTGATTTCCTGAAGTGTTCCCCACGTATAGGAATAGAGTGACACCAAAAACCAGTAGAGTATCTGTTAGAAACACTATGAAAGGATGATGACATGAACTATCTTAGAAATCTATATTAATTCCAGAATTATAGAACACAATTTTTTTTCGGTGATCTAGATACTTAGATAGTGGGGTATTATCTTTATTCACTGATATAATTCATTAGGATATTTTAGACCACAAATGATTAGATGATTGCACTGCTAGCCGGTATTTTCCATTGAGTAGTAGGGTGTTTGTGGAGTTTGATGATATAGAAAGTTGAAAAAAAACAATGCTTTCATTTTCTGATTTTGTGAACCTATTTATTAATGAGTTCTACAATTCATCTTGTGTTCTGTGCAGATTTAGGTGATTCCTGAACTGTTTAAGGGTGATATGATGATTTCTGAGTTTTTTGTGAGATTTATTGACCTCACATGTTACTCCCTTGAAAAAGGTAATATATTCCTTTTTGTGGGAGTAGAAGTTTGATATGGGACTCTATAGCGATCTTTTTTATAGCGTAGCCTCCCTATGAATACATACATATAATTTTTTAATAGAAATGGATTTGTTTATAGATAGATTATTGGAAGAGATATTCTGAGAATCTAGAGTTTGTGGTGGTCATTTTAGGACTAATTTATATACAATATCTAGTAGTTACTAGTCTTCAAGGAATCAATGCTTGAGACAACACTAATATAGGAGCCCAGGCATTTGGCTCTATGACACGGGTTCAACATAGATGTTCTTATTATTCAAGAAAGGGATAGTTCTATTCTTGTGATCTCCATGTTAACATGGCATGTGACTCCTTAACCCAACATGCCCAGTAGAGATGAGAAGAATTAGTTGGACCACCAGGAAACAAGTTTGACTATGATTAGGGATCTCCCATGAAAGGATATGAAAGTCCACATGGAGGCAGAGATGATTGAATAGTACATTACGATCCCTATGCAGGAGATAATAATAGAGGGAGACTATGTGAGATACTTTAACATTCTCAACCATGTGGTCCACATTAGGATTATGGAGCTGGTGTTTGGGTCTGTAGTAAGATTCATTCTATATACAACTTTGATTGTGCTACAGAAAATATGAATTTATGTATGATCATTATATATTATACTCTATCCCTAGTATTATCAGAAATATATATGAGTAATTATTTAATATGAATTTACTTTTTTGAGAGATGATGCTTCTATTTAAGACTTTCTCTATGTATATATTCTTAGAGATGCATATAGAGATAGAATATTTTATGTTTCATAACTTTCAGATGCACGAACATGATTTTGGTGGAGTGAGTTCCACATGGGACATAATTTTCATCAACATGAAACCATATGACTTCATCATGGGTATAGAATTTTTATTTATGTATCAGGTATGGATTTACTTTCATCATAGATAATTTAGATGTAATAAATATATATCAGATGAGATTATCCTTTTTGGATTATAGGGAACCGAGGGATTATAATTTGTGTCTTATGGGAAGGATCATTCTTTTCATCACCCATAATTTGAAGAGTTTTTATCTAGGAAAAATTGGATATTTGCACATCTTTATTCCATTAAAATTAATTGTCTACATTGAAATATTCCTTGAATATGTTAATGTGCTACATCTATATATAGTGGGAGATGGACATACACATCGACTGAAACCCGAAGAAAACATCGATATCTTTTGAATCCAATCATTTATAACATACCGATATTTATAATATTATGGATTATTTTTAGATCCATTTAAAGATGTGTTTTATCATACATAGTGTACCCCTATAGGGAGCTCTAGTCTTGTTCTTGAAAAGGGATGGTTGGAGAAAGGGAATTTTAATTGACTATCATCACCAAAATTATGTAATGATAAAGAAAAAATACCCACTTCCAAGGATTTTTGACTTAACCATTTTTGAGGATTTAGTTTTTTTTTAAATATCAATACCATGTTTGGATACCATGAGTCAAGGATTCACAAGGATGATATTCCAATAAGGACATTGTAATTTCACTTTAAAAATCAGATATTCAAGGTGAAACCATTCATTGTGTTGAATTACACATATGTGTTTATGTATTTTGTGAATCAGATTTTAAAACCATACATGAATCAGTTTCTGATTGTCTGGATTGATGACATACTCATTTACTAGTCATTTGAGTAGGTGCATGTAGTGAAATAGAGGATGGTCCTATACAACCTCTGGGGGAACCAGCATTATTGTATGATACTGAATTTTATATTTTTGATACAATATATTAAATTTTTATTAAACTTCATATTAAAGTATGATTTTGATATGGATTCAGTGGAGATCAATGTAGGGATTGTTCTGGATCCACCCAAGTGCGTGATGGAGGTATGAATGTTTTTGGGATTTTTCTACTACTAAAAGACATTTATGATGGAATTATCAAGTACTGAATCCCATTTGACCTAGTTGATATAGAAATGTATGTTTTTTTCATGTATTGAGAAGTTTCAATGATACATAGAGGAGTTGAGGCTCAGTTAGTCAAGTGATCAAACGTTGAGACAACCAAAATAGTGTGTTGAGAATGTTGTTTTTTTTGATGCCTCAAGATATAGGCTCAGATTCATATTGATATAAATATAATATTTGATCACATAGAGGTGATGGTAGTTGACACCCCATGAGTATAACTTTAGGAATTTAGACATATATTTGGTAGTGATTGTCCTCTCTCTAAATATTTGGAGGCACTATCATCTTGGAAATAATTTTATTGTTTTTTCAAACAACTAGAGTTATAGGTATATCATACCTCAGATAATTCATAACATGATAGAGAGATTCATTTGTGACTTATTTCGGGACTATGACCCTGAAATTTTCTATACTTTTGGGAATGGTAATATGGTGGTAGATGTCTTTAGAATAATGTTCTATTCTTTCATTAGGGAGGTAGCTTCTAAGAATTTTTCTTCCATACAGGTAACCCTTGTAGAGGAGAGGTTTATTTAATTTTCATAGTTGATGGTGGTGACTCCTCATATACATGAGTGTGTGTAAGAGTCTTTATTGGGAGACATTGACTATGAGGTTCTACATGATCATATATCTTCATGTGATGCATCAAATGGAATCTTTTTAATGATGAGAGAACATAATATTTCTTTATGACAGGAGGTTGTTATATTAACGTTTAGTAAGGATTTGATGAGTGAAATTCACAATTCCTACATGGTTGTACATACCATTTTGAAAATTATTTACAATGACCCTCAATGCTAGTTCAGGTGGGCTGACATGAGGAAGAGCATAGTCGAGATCATTTAATAGTCTCACTTATTAGTTGTTGAGGCTATGAAATAGGTACTAATATATTTAAAACAGCCTCTAGAGATCCTAATGTGGAAATGGGATAGAATATCCAAAAACATTTTTATGGATATTCCTTGGACAGTGAGAGGCTATGACATTATCTAGGTGATTATTCACGGAATTACTATGTCTATTCATTTCCATTCCATTTGAGAGAAACGTTTGGCTTAGCCTCTAGTGTATTTTTACATTTGGGATATAATCTAGATTCAAGGGGTATCCAAAAAGATATTCTAAAACCATAATTCCTGGTTTACATCACGGTTTTAGTGGGGATACCATGAGGCTTTTGGGAACCAGTTTTAGGAGAGCACAAATTTCCACCCCTAGATAGATGGGAAGACTGAGCAGACTACCCTTGTGTGGTATGATATATTGAGAGAATGTGAGATGGAATTTCACTTGATCTTTTAGGATCATGATCCATTAGTGTAGGTTGAATATAGAAATAGTTATCAATATACTATCAACATAGAACTTTTTTTGTAAAATTACTAGAGACCTTCTTAAAAAACATTATATTGGAATGATATTGGTGATAAATTTTTTATGATATTGGTGGTGAAGGATATGATGGGTAAGGATTAGGTTTCCTTGAGAATATGAGAAAATCCTAATATATAATGAAATCATATGTAGATTGTTGTTAGATATCTGTTGAGTTTGACAGGGGGACCATGTTTTCCTAAGAGTCTCCTCATGATGAGTATTATTGAGGTTTGGCCAAGATGTAATGATATCACCAGTGATATTTGGGATGTTCAAGAACCTAAAAAGTGTTGGTGATGATTCATAAATCTGAGACCTAACCCTAATGTTGGATCAGATGCATGAAGTCTTCTGCATGATAGATATGAGAAGATACATGAAAGACCGTATTCACATTGGGTCGAGATGAACATCCAAGATATAAAAACCATTAATGATTACTTTGTGGGGAATGAGGATCAACATGAGAGTATAATATATTGATGGACCATCCATTTGGTTCATGTGATTTTGATAAATGGGAGAATTTTAGGGAGCTCATGGGACTTAGTACCCCACATTTTGTTTAGATTGTGTTTCCTAGGGTGAAAAGTCTCCAAAGAGGGGAGATATTATTGAATTATTTTTAATTAATTAGTACAATGATTACACTTATGTGTATATCTAGATACATCCTCAATGTTGGAATAGTTTTTGGGTGTCTTGTGACCCCAAAAATAATATATTAAAAATATTAAAATATTTTAATGAATGTGCATGAATTGTTTTGTAAAAAATTGTTTTACCATTGATATAGACCTTTCATAGGAAATTGGAGACCTTGGTTGAATATTTAACATTGGTTTTACAATATTAATGAAATAAGGATGGTCATAATCATATGTATTGGGAAGGAAGTCCTTTTTGGGTGTGTATAATAAAATAAATAACATATATATATATATATTTCTTGAATTTCCTAACATCATTCCATCTCTATAAATACCCAATGGTGGAAAATATCTTTGGTTATCTATTTTACAATAGAGAATTATATATGAGGTGTAAATCATTCTTTTTTAGTATATTATTATTAGAAAATTATGATAATTAAATTAAGGTGGATCGAGAGGTAGAAAATGAATATATTAGACTCTATTCATTATTATAGAATGTTACCTTAACCAAAAATATATCCTTAATTGTGGTTGGAAAAATTATTTATGTTTTTTAATCCCAATTTTATTTTCAATTAATGGATATAATTATTTACTTATTTTATATATGATTTATTGATCTTTTCTTGAGTGATTCCACATTTTAGTTTTATTAATTGTATAAAATACCATCATTTCACTATCTATTAGTCTTGGATACCACATTTACCTAAAAAATGGTTGATAATAATTGTTTGACAATTTATTTATAGATTTTAAGTTAATTTATACCAACAATTATTTATGTTCTTCATTTTTGGACTATGAGGCTTTAAAATGGTGTTTTTGGGGAGGGATCAATTTCAATAAAAACCTAGATTCATGGTAGTTATGTAAAAAATGTTTGGGATAGTGATTTAATGATGTATAATGAAGAATATAAGGGGTTCGAGAGATGTATATATATATATCAGAGTCTAAATTCATCATCTAGGACTATGGGAGTTGAATGACGTACCAAAATGAGATGTGGGGGGGGGGGGTTAGGTTGCCAGAATAATGCCACTGATGATGGATCAGGCAAGGTCAACCATAGTTATGAGAACCCCCACATGCTCCATGGTTGTTTCAAAAGTATAATTGGTCTGGAGAGACTATTGAATTCTTATGAAGGTTTTTTCTATAAAAACATGACTACACTACATGGCTTCAAAAAACATACAATGTGCATTCCCATGGATTGGACGATTAGGTTTTGGAGTGGAGATAATGAGAAATTTTCCTGAATGACCCCATAAATGACATGGGACATTATTCTAGTGGATGAGTTATTACTCTATAATTAGATGGTCACATTCACAAATAGGAGTACATGGGAATGGCTTAGTACATGGACACTACTCTGTAAATGGGAACAACTCAATGTACATAAAAATGGCCAGATGCACACATGCATGGCTAAGATCACATGTAAATTCTCTAGGTTGATGATAGAAAAAATTAATTAAATTTAAGTTCTATATATAACCACATATACATCCAATCCATGTTCAATAAAGGACATGGATATAAGGGTATGCGATTTCACAATTTGTGTTACCCCAGGTGCATGTCATGTGATCCTAGGTTTATGTCATGTACTTTTCTCAGTTACATCTACCATACCGATCCTTTTATTATGGACATGGATTTTGGCATGAGAGAAGCCTATATTGAGTAATTTTGTTCATTTGAAATCATGATATTCTTCATAAAAGATTTTGAGTTTTTGCATGATATTTGTCATGCATAATTCCTCTTCAAGAGATTATTAATAGATAATAGTGATCAGTATAGATCAGTAGAAGGATTCCCTGGTTGTATACCCCAAATCACACTAGGGAGATGGTCCCACATATTACACTATCAACTGATTGGTACCCTCTATCACACAAGGGTATTGGTCCTCTATCTACCGAGTGACACCCTTGCTAATACACAAGGGTATGGTTGATGTATGTACTAATTCATTTCCCCAATCACACCAAGGGATGAATACACTATCTATTTATTAGAAATCCACTTTTTCCCTAGCTAGTGGAGCTTTGAAAAACTGAATATCACCCCATTATGTACTAGGATGTGAGTCACCAATAATAAAATGTTCCCCCTAAAAAATAGACTATTGTAAATATCTATTTATTCTACATGGATTTCTTGAGTAGAGACTTGAGATGATGTGAATAAATGATAGGATATCGGAGTGGTAGGAAGGCCCATCAAACTTAGTCAGGATATAGAGATAGAGGTCCCATTTCCGTCTTATATGGGATTCATTATGAGCTTATATCGTGGGTTTTTTATTTCTTGTTTTGTGATGAAAAAACTTCTTTTGAATGACTTTATTTATTACATTTTGGTATTCTAGTAATAATACTATAATTGTATATAAATACACATAATTAGGATTTTACAACATGATTCATGTGTTTTAAAAAGGTTATAAATAAAATAAGAGACATTTACAAACTTTATGTATATATGGATACGTTTACTACATGCTATGGTTAGACATGGGATTATAAGTCCAACTCTCTTCATATTAATAATATTCTATTTTTTTGTTTGGGAATTAATTTCATGTTGGGAATGAATATTACCCCTTTAATCCTTGGATTTATACCTAGGTACTCTGATTTATTCCTCATATGTAATTTCATTCATGGTTATTCACTATATGTTACAGTCCTTTATTATTCCTCTTCACATTTTAATAGAGATGGTTAGGTGTGTGTGTGTATATAGGTACATTATTGAAATTCATCTCATTTCAACTATTCAATCTCAACAATTTTTGATTGCCCATCCTACTGGAGGAAGTCACGGGGATGTAAGAAATATCACTTCACTAACTAGGTTGGTTATTGTGACTTTTTCTATAACAAGTATTTTTCAAAATGAAATTTTATTTATTTCATAATTCGTGTTGATTATGGTGTATTGTTTATTCATACAATGAATAAAATTGAATTTTTAAGTTGTTGGTGGTTCCCCAAATTACATATCTAGTCAATTTATCAGTAGTTATCTTGAAAAACATACTGGATATTTCTAAATTACATTACTCATTTATATATATTTCTTGTCATAGTGCATTGATGATATTTTTATGTGTCTTGGAACAAGGCCTCAAAATATTGTCCAAGATGATCAAAATTGTTCATTACATCATTATGAAATCATTTATCGATCTGCATTATATTATTTGAATAGTTTTTATATCCATAGATATGTTTATTGTTTGTGTGATTATTTATAAAAAATTATTTGAACTTCAATTGTTCATTCCTTTCTATTCCAGAATTATTTAGCATTCCTTATATGCATAACAATATTGTGAATATGAGAACACCCATTTTTTAAATTTAATTTCTATAGGATTCCATGATGTGTTTATTTTTGATATAAAATTAATTATATTTCAAAGGGAGTAATAAAATTTTCAAAGAAAATACTATATTATATATTATGATTTAAAATGTAATTTCGTATACAAGTAAGTATCTAGTCATCCAAGAAAAATATAATATTCAGTTCATCATATTGCTATTTCTTCTATCTATTGACTATGAAATTATTTAACCACAAAAATTTGGCTATTGGAGTAAAGTAATTTGTAGTTTGTGTCCAAAAAATAAAATAGAAACCATGGGAAATAGATTTAGGAAAATATAGATTAGGGATCATAACCCTATGATAGACATTGAGGAAATTAATAAGTATAGAATAACATCATTGAATATAAATAGTAATATATTATATTATTTTTCCTTGAAGTGAATCACTATATTGATAATACATGTGGATTTGGTCTTGGGATAAATGCATCTCAGGGTAATAGCCGTAAAAAGAGATGGTAATGTATATCTCAATCATCATTATATTACCTGGGTATTTTTACATACTGAATCCATATTATTACACTATTAGGGTATATTATTAGGTTGATTCATATTTTCATAAAAAATCACAATAAAATACATGAATTTTTTTTTATAATTTGAGAATATTCCCAAATAAATTATGTTTTTTAGATTCTGAGATTATTTATAAATGAACATTAAATTATTGTTATTTTATTCAATAGTTTTAAAATTATATCATATGATTGTTAATGTTATTATATAATATACTATAGTACATTATTTTGAAATTGCGTATAGAATAAGGAATGTGAACTGTATTAGTGTAAGTAAATTATGTACGGATTTACTACCTAATAAAGATATTAGAGATAGGGCTATATCTAAATATAGAGATTAAAAAAATATTAAATATATTTTGATAATTGACTCATGTTATAAAAATACCCATTTATATATAGAGTATCATTGTAATAAAAAATGTGGTGTTACAAATATAGTTTCATTCATGCATCAAAAGAATCCATTATCTAATGGGATTGAGAATATATTTGTATCTTAGCAATGTATAGTTTCTATGGAGATGATGATTCTGACCTTGGTATGTAAACGAATGGAGAAGTTCAAAATGGAAATTTTTCATATCCTGGGGGATGTGAATTAATTATGATCATTGATTTGGAATAATAAGGATGGTGAGAAAATAATGACCATGTAGTGAAATGATATTAAGAAACATATTGTGAACATTTTTTTACTCACGAACAATGAGTATATATTTGGAGATAAATCATCAATCCAAGAAAAAGGGAATAGAAAATATTTGAAAAGTATAAATTTAAATTTAAAAGGCTATAAAAGCTTAATGTTGACTAAATATTAAATATAAAGTGTAATGTGAAATATTTATTTTATGAGATTAATCCGAACCTCTAAAGGGAACTATTCTCTAAAACCGTTTCATCATACTATGATATAATATAATATTACCTGATGAAAAATAATGTGTTATCCACATCTTATAGATTTAATGAAAAAAATATAAGAACATGATTATAGATAATAATATTAATAAATTGAAGAATATATAAAGTAAGTTTCCAACATGTGAAACATGTGGAAGGAATCACTATGATACCTTAAAAAAGGAAAATTATTTTCCTTCATGTGTGAAGAAAATGGCCATATTGCTAATGTATGCATGGGTATGGGTGAATCCCTCAATGTGAAGTTCATTTAATGTAAGAATATGCGGAACTATTGTCACCATTTCCCAAAATATCAAGGGAATATACCACAAAAGAATCCATTTGGTGAATTACAAGGACATTCAATTAATTATGAATAAGTGAAAATTCATCGAGACATTGAGAATGTTATAGTAATCATAAAATCTATGATTGAAATGATTTATTGGATTATAAATACACCCACTCTTTTATATCTAATGAATTTATTAAGGGTGATTTATCAACGCCTAAAACATTCAATATTGAGTTACAGATTTAATATGGTAAAGTAAGACGACCACAACTCAAGCCTATATATCATCCCGGATAAAATATTATGGTAATTCTATTCATGTTAATTTTTTAATTCATATAATAATTTAATTTTATGTAATTTTTAGTTATGGATTGTATATCTCAATATATAAAACATATTAACTACCACGGAAGGGGTGTTATTTTTGATATTTGGGATAAACCACAGAAGGTCTATTAGTGTGAGGAAAGATCAGAGCATTCAATGGAAATTACTTTATTTATATGATGTTTTCTACCTATGTATGATTGGTATTGATCTGTATTTGTTTTTTAGAAACTAATAAATTAAAATGTACCTATTGTTTATGAATATTTTAATTTATTTCACGATGACCTTTATAGTCATTCCATAAATCAGGAATTTGAGTATTCAATGGATCACATACATGACATTATTCCTATTTCAATGAATGTTATAGGATGGCCCCAATTTAGTTTTACTAATTATTGATTAATCTCTATTTGAATACATATATGGGATTCATTCATACTAGTGCTAATACAGGGGGTTCAAATGTTCTTTTTAGTATGAATAAATATGGGACAATGCTTCTTTTTATTGATTATCTATAACATAAGAAGATTAATACGTTGAACATGTATCCTCTAACGTGTGTCAATGATTTATTAGATCAATTATGAGGAGATATATATTTTTCCATGATTGGTCATTAATCAATAAATAATTATCTAATAATTTGGAATAATGATATAACCAAGTTATCCTTCCATACAATGTATGGTCATTATGAATTTATAGTAATTTATTTTTGACTCACTAATGATCCTACTAACTTGTGGTATTTAATTAACAGTGTATTCTTAAATTTATTTTATTGTGGTATTATTTATAGACAAAATTCCTATATATTCAATGAACAAGGAATATGATCAATAAAAATTTATCATTGTATAGAAGAACCTAAATAAAGAGTAGTATTATATTAAATATATCATGTGTGGATTTTGTCTTTATAATGTTTCATTAATGTGTCATATAATCTCAATTGAAGGAATATTAGTGAATCCATAAATGATATTATTCATTGAATAAATACTTAGACAAAGACATTGAAACTATGATCCATAGTTTCATTAAGTATAATGGATATTATCAACACATTATGAGAGTTTATTCATGAATATATAGTCCACCCACTATGTTGTCTTGTAAGGGGTTTTTTATAGATGGATGAATGTGAAGATAATTACGAGGAACCAAAGTGATGGTTGATCGGCACAGTTATGCATTCACTACACTTCAATGGAAGCTTGTTTGAGATTAATAATAATGCATCAAAAAACATATTGGGATGTATCCACATTTAGTATAATTTTGTTTTTCATATTAATCTCACTAATTAAAAATTCCTATAAAAATTTACTTATCTCCTAGTTTTTATATTTTAATGACAATTTTATCAAATTGAATATACATTGGAATGTTCTATATGGTAAATGGTGTGATATATATATATATATTATAAAATCATAAAGTATATATTAAAAAATAAATAGTTTAATATGTTATAATGAAGATTGTTGGATTTTATGAAATAGTATAATTTCTCAATACATTACCACTATGGGGGGAAAAATGTTGATGATAATTTTAGAAGAAATGATCATTAAATATTATCTATGTTGATGATTCACAAAGGACAATTGTTTTTTGTATTTTTAATGAATTTATATTAAAATCTTGATGGAATGCGAGAAAAAGTATCTTCCTCAAATGAGTATTCAACAATATATCAAATTGATGATTAATAAGGAATTGAAGGAGATATATAGCTATAAAAAAGCTCTGAATTGTTCTTAAAACAAACCTTTATTATAATGGAAGAATATGGTTTTTTAATAATGTATGTGTCTTGTTAATATAAATATTTATGAAGGAAATATTGTATAAAGATAAAATTTCATCATTATCTATTCATACATGAATTTTAATTATGTACATAGAAATAAATGACTATTTATGATGGGACAACATTTTATTAGATACTAAAAAGTATGTGTATTGTTTCTTTCTTTGTAAACAAGTTAAGGGTGATAGAAATAATTATATGGGTATGTTACTACCTTTACCCATACCATAATAGAAATGGAAAAAATTATTTTGATGAATTTTGTCAGCAGACTTTACAAATCATCCAAAAGCTATAATACTATTTGTGTTGTAGTCAATTTCTATGGTTAATAAACATCATTTATGTCAAAAAAATATATCTTGATTATAATTATAAAATAGAGATTTAGTTGTTAGGTTGATTAGCAAACTATAATGTATCTACTCAGGATCTCAGGATTACCCTAAAGGTATATAAATGACACCAGTAATATCTAGAGAGATAGAGTTGAGTTTTAGCACAATTTATCATCCTCATGTAGATGTACCTTCTGATAGAACCATTAAAAATCTTGTAGAGATGTTTTTATCATTCCATTTGGATTTCAATGTTGGGGTTGATCAATATATTACTTTGACTAAATTTTTTTATAACAATAGATGTCATTTTAAAATTCATGGTGGTCTTTATAAACCCATCTATGGAATGAATTGAAAATCCGTATATTTTTGTGGTGAGGTCGGAGAATGATAGCTATTGGTACATGATATTGGTTATGAAATCATTGATAATGTTATATCATTTCAACCTCATGTGAGGGAAGCTCATAGTTGAAAAAAATATTATACTCACAATCGTCGACAATATCTATAGTGTAATGTTGGAAAAAATGTATTATTATGATTATATCCTTAAAATAAGGTTATGATATTTGGAATTAACTGTAGATGTACCCTAGATTTATCAATAAAAGCCAAATCATTGATCATATCAAGATGTCATCTTATTTAATGGTGCTTCCACCAAATCTATCATAGGTTAACAATGTGGTCTTTACATCTATCCTGAGAAAGTACATATAGATCATTCATATGAACTAAACATAGAAGTAATACAATTATAAAAATATTTTTCTTATCTAGAATTATAATTGGATATTATAGATCATAAATAGAGTGTTCCATTGAGAAATCTCACTCACCTAGTCAATGTTTTGCGAAAAAATAACAAAAAATCAGGAATCTTTGTGAGAACATGAGGATGCGATGTCACAAAAGTATCTTCAGATTATTATTACAAAGGTATAGAATTTGGATGTGGAAATTCAATTTAATTTGAGTATAATTTGAGGTCCGTATATTTATGATATATTTATTTTAAAATAAATTTAATATTCTTTGATAGTTTTCAATACAAGTTACATCGATTTTAAAAAAATATTTATATACTAATAGAAATATATCCAAATGTAACCATGATAACTTAAAGATTAAAATTCAATGGTATTAATAATAATAACTAAATTATGAAAATTTTTCCATTTATTGATTTATAAAATGAATTAATTATTTATCAATTTAATAGAAATTTAAATAAATATTATTTGAAGTTAATGAAGATGTTTTTCAAGAAAACAGTTTTTATGGACACAATTTGTTTTTATCATAATTAGTTAAAATTTTAAAAATTGGGGATCAATTTTGATGAAATTTTTACATTATATATTTTACAAAAAAATTTCACATACATCTCACAGTTTTTTATGTATCAGAACAGAATAAATCCAATTTTATTTTAAAAACAATATAGTTATTAAAATAATTTTTCATAGTGTTTTATGAAATTATATTAAAATTCGTTTCACCCACTTATATAAATTGAATCGTAGAGAATGTATTCAATTTTTTGATTCAGGAATATTAATATTTACAAATTATTCCCATTTATTTATGGTTATTATGAATAGTAACATTGAAAACAAATTACTTCAGTACGGGTAAAATGGTTAAAATATTATTAAAACATTGGGATAAGTCTTTAAAATTTATATAAAACATTACATTATACTATTTAACAAGTGGAGTTTATATATTTACATCCATGTCTCAAATATATATCCATATGGTGCCATTTTTCACTGATTTTTTATTTTTTAATTGTTTAAATAATGGAAAATACAAAATGTCAGTCTCATGACATTAAACATATATTTGATGTTCATATGGGGATAAATATTGGATTTTAATGAATATTAATGGAAATTTTATGTATAATTAAATTATTTATATAATGTAAATTTATTTATAATTAGTAGTGATTATATAACTACCTTAAAAATTTATACAATTTTGGGACAGTACTTATTTAATTAATGGGAAAATAAAATAAATGATTTAAAAAATATTAAAAAATATACAATTTGCAGGAATAATTTTGTTAAAAGAAATTTTTTGATTTATATAACTTTTTATTGATTATATAATATATTATACTCTAATTATATCATTTTCATGACTCTATTAATGAAAAACAAAATGAATAGTGTCCAAAATGACAATAATTGTATTTTATGAATAGAAAAGTGTTGAATGTTTTAAAATTAACAATCATTTTAAAAAAGGAAAAAGGGGATAATATATTGGTGAATAATTAAACCCCTATCCATTTAAGATAATATTTTCAACATATAAGTGAATGTATAACCCTTTATAATTGAAAACATTGTTATCACAGTAATGGTTAAAATTGGTGAACTATGAGTTTAATAAAAATGATAATGATTAAAATGAGTATAAATTTAATCATTTGATTATATATCTACCTTATTCACAATTTAGTTTGAATATATTCTTATTTGGATGAATTTTTATTGATAACAAAATAATTATTTTTTAATCATTTTAATAATTAATGTGTTTCATCTTGCTCTCTAAAAAAAGGACACACATTCACTCAATTTTTTACACCACATCAGGAAATTTAGATTCATAAATCCTTGTCAAGTTATCTTTAAGATATCATTATCAATAATTTTTAGGTTATTGTCTTCCCAAATGTGCTACCATATTTTCATTTAGAAAGGATTTAAATGAGGTCTTCTAAAAAATAGTTGATTGTTTACCCCACCTCTTGAAATTTATTTCTCCTTGAACCTGTGATAAATTTTTGTTATTAATAAATATATAATCACTTATGTATCCAAAATTTAATACTTTTTTTATTATTTTGGAACATACATTATCGACCTTCTTTTATATCAAATGGGAATTGAAGGAATTGTACATGAAAATGTTAAAATAACATTCTCCACATAAAAACATTTTTCATATTTCATCCCCAAAGTATATGGATGGGTATTATGATGGTTTTAATTTATATTTATGATAATTATGACGTAATTTTTATTCAATAATTACAATATCATTTATACCTTCTTACCTTCTAATTATTTGGAAAATGATAATGTTGCTCGTGCATACTTGTGGACATCCACCTAGATGAAACGATTTGATCCATTATCAATTTTTAATGGATATTAATATGGATAAATATAATTAATATATAGGATATATAAAATATTTAAATTATTCTATAATTGTGAATTATTATAAAAAATTATTTCATATATTATTTTGATATGTGAAATCATTATTCTTCATACATATGTATTACTGTTTCTATGAACCTTGTAATTAATTTTTCTGTGTCATTATTTCATTAATCATTAAATATATATATAATAAATATATAATTAAGAAAATTATATATGTAATCTAACAACGATAAAATTATAATGACCAAAACAACTGAACAAAGGAATAAATGATAAACAATGTAGTTATCACTTGAAACCATTATTTTCCTAAATAATTGTTAATAAATGATTGATAAAAAATTAAAAGTAAATTAAAAAGTGTAACATATTAAATTTTATGGTTTCATAATGTATTTTTAATAAATATATAAATATTATATAGTATTTTTTAACAGAGATGAAGTAATTCATACATGAGGTAAGGGGTTATTTTAAAATCTCATCATTATTGAGGATAATTTATGTTTATGTCTCAACTGTGTGAAATATTTTATCTTTCAATATTAAACCCATTATATTTTATTTTTCTCTATTTTATTTATTGAAATTAATGGATTTTATTTCATTCTCCTCAATTTATTTAGTCCATATAATGCACATCCTTTTTTACGGGAAAAAAACTTTTTTATACTCAGTCGGAAATATTTTACTTCCATATTAATTTTTCAAAAATTATTATTCAATTTTTTTATTAAATACATTTTAAAACATGTTTTAGATCTATAAATGGTTCAAAATGAATATGATTTTTATTTTCAGATTGATTTACTTGTTATCATTTCTAACAAAAGTCTAAAAGGAATGTTTTAAATGTATGTTACATGAAAATAATTTCACATCATCATGAATTATTAATGACTTGGAAGTACAAATTATAAAAAAAAAGATATTTTCATTGATTTTTTATAATATATGGTAAACATTTAGCCCTCAAAAAATTTATTTCAAAGTAAAATGTATAGTTTCCTCAATAAATTGTCTATTATCTTATTAAAGTATTTTAATCTACATAAATATCCATTGTTAAATATTATGGTTTTAAAAGAATATAATACAAATAAAATATCACCCATATTTTTATAGAAGGTTACTAAATATTTATGTTGGTGGATTTATTAACATTCCATTCAAAATTTGTAGATTAGTTATTCCAATACAATGAGTTATTGATTTTTTATATAAATTTTATTAAATTTTATTGTTAATTAATATGATGAATTAACTTTAATAGTAATGTAATGGGTGGGGCCTTGAATTACATATCCCATTGATTCATTTATAGGTCTCATCTGACAACATACATTGGCTATGTGGTAGTGCCTTACCCAATTATGCAGATGTCTTGGGGTGAGGACTAAAATTAATATTATGAGGTCTTGAAAAATGTCTCCCATGGAAATATTAAAGTGTTTGAAATTATTAATTTTTTCATAGGATATTAGTTATTGATGTCAATGTGATTATTTGATTCGTTTTGATATCCATGGATATGTTTCAAGCTCATGATATTACTTATCTAGTATTAATTTATAATCATTTTTTCCTTCCATATTATTCTTCCCTATTTATCTTTTGGTGTGTATATACCTTTTCTGAGAATTTGAGCACACCCCTTTCATATGATTCCTTTCGATTGGATACTCAGAAGTGTTCTATAAATTATATTCATGGATATTCTAAAAGAAAAAATGATATTAGAAAATAAAATTATATGATTCATTTTATATTTTCAAATATAATGTAATATTAATGTATGTATCTAGTTTTACAATAATAATAAGCTACTATGCCCTTGGAGATTTGTTAACTCGTATTTAATTCAATCATAATATTGTAATCACTAGATCTGGGATTCTAGAGTTAGGGTGTCTACTAAATCACCCAATATCAAGTTCATATTGATTTTTATTTATGGAAAATATAATTTATATTTCCTAAGGTGATATTTTTTTCAATTTTAGTGAATGAGAAATGAATGCGTGTCTTATAGGACCTGATCAAAATTTAAGGGTTGTGTTTATAGATCGAGTTTCTTGTCTCATTTTGGGACTACTACCCGATCATAGGATCAATTTAATAATTTATATCATGTAGGATTTGGAACCTATTTATTTAAATCCATAATATATTACTCATATGGATCAACGATAATTATTTAAATATCCAAAAGACTTTGGGGAAAAAATTGTTTATCTACCAAGAATTTTAACCTTCAAGTGTTCTAGTCCTATTATCCAGAAATGTTGATGGTTCTTTAATGTTTTTCATGAATTTCTAGAAACAGAAAAAAGAAATGATTTATAAAATACACCTTTTTATTATATATTTATGAAAATTAATGTACCCTTAGGGTGGACATGTTTTCTCTAAAATTCATTTTTATCTTTAGAACGAAAATATGAGGGTGAAACCTTTTTACATCCATCATACAACATTATGGAGAAGATATGTTCTTTAAGAGACACATTTTATTCCCATGAGATTGAATTGTGTGACTTTAGTGTCTATGGTCCTCATGACCTATGTTTTCAACCTTAATTAAACTATTTTTTTCCTGTTCATCAATGATTTTTTGATGGAATCCTAGTCGAGCAATGTAAATCATCGAAATTTGAAGGTAGTTTTGAGAACCATATAGGGAAATAACTATATATAACATTCACCAGGTATATTCTTTCAGTATATTTGGATCACTTCATTAGGAAAGTAATATCTAAGGTAAGAATATTACAAGATCCATAGAAGGTTGATGACATGGTTCCTCTGGATAGACCCAAGAATTTCATTGAGGATTAATTCTTATGTGTGTTGGTGATAATTATCATAGGTCTATTCAGGGCTTACTATACAGGGAAGCAACATTAATGGCCCTAAAAAATAATGGGTAGAGGATTTAATGGTTAAATTCCCATAAAAATGTATTCAGGGAGATAATGGAGAGTATCACTTCAAATGAATTGTGATCATACATAATTCAGGAAATGATTATTCTCTTTATTGTGATATTATTATTGCTTTCTTTGGAGAATTGTATGTTTATGAATTCAATGTAGTTACAAATGGTTTTATATAGACGAGGAATCACAAGAACAACTATGAAACTAATGTTTTGGATATGGTGTAGTGGTGAATTCCTTGAGGTGTTGGACACAAACATTTATAGGGGGATTGATTATTTTATTTCTAGAACATTACAAATTAAAATATGTTTTTACATGATATGATATAATTCTTTAGTATAGAATATGGGTTGAATACTTGCATCATTTTTTATTTTAAATAGACTCTTAGTTAGGGTAATGTCATTGAATACACATTCAATTTAAAAACTAAAATGAAGGTGTTATAAGAGTAAAATATATGTTCGATGATGAAAAATCATTTTTTTCTGAGATACATTTGAGGGTTAGTTAGTACAATGTATAGAAATATCTTACTTCCTTATCTATTTCATCTTCACATCATTCTATTGTGAAGAAGAGTCATTTTTTAAAATTTTAGTTTTCTGGTTATGTGGTAAAAATATCGTTTGGGAAAACCTATATAGAATGGAATCTTTATTTTTATTATATTATTTATCTTTAAGGGTATGAGGAAGTTTCCACAGGAATACAAGAGAATATTATGAGAAAATTTCATGCATCAAAATGATATTTATATTTGGGATGGACTATGATATACTATAATAAGAAACAACAGAATGGGTTCCTTGAGATGAATAAAGACATATTGGCTATTGTCATGCAATTATATATCTATTAGTTAGTGAATGTTGTGCATCATAAACACACTAGTCTTCTCCACATGTTTCATATTATATAACGGAATTGGAAATATGTTATAATGATTTTTTTATAACATACATAAACATTACATAATTTTCGGGGAATGCATAAAATATTACCCAAACAAATTCATAAAGACTGTATTAGTTTAGTGCCTTTGGAAACATGGAAAAATAAAAAATGGGATATGTGTGAGCTATATTATATCCCACTAGGTAATATGAGATAGGAACCCCTCTTATAAATATCATACATGAAATATATATTCATAACATGGGGAAGGAAACATAAAAAGGGGCCAGCTCAGATGCTCAGTAAGGGTAAACAAGGGACACATGTAAGTAAAAACATGAGCATTGGGGTATGAGAGATTTATCATGACATTATATGATCATACACTTCATATAATGAGGTCAGTGACATGAATGAACACATAAATCAGGGTAGTTTATAAGATGTGAATCATGGGGAAATAAAGAACAAAATCCATGAAAGCATATCATAAGAATAATATATGGAATTTTTGTATACTTAAACATGTGATATCATCCCTTATAAGTCAAGATGCAGTGCTTGATCATATCATGGAACTTCATGGGAACTGCATCTATTGGGTGGGACACACCACCATCCCCAGTCACAGTCCTTTCATTGTAAGGGATCAGGATTCACATATTTTCATAGTGGACTGGGTTTTCCCATCTTACATCTTATTGATGAGTACAAAAATTAGGTGTGACACACCAACATCTCCATTTATATTCCTTTCCTTATAAGGGATTATGTTTCCCCAAATTCCTACAACAGATCAATCCCATCCATTTGATTAACATAATTATGAAATTTGATATAAATATTGACCCAATTCCTTGAAAGGATATATATGACCCAACTAACTCATTTTAAAATCATTCCTACATGTTCGATAACATAATAAAACTTTCATCATATAATGTACCATAAAAGGAGATGTGTTTGATAAACATCAAAAAATATCCCTTGGAATGAAATGGGGATCATTAACATTTCATTATATCATATGCTTCAGTAAGGGGATAGGTTTCATATTCATTTCATCAAATCATAACCCTTGAAAATAAGTATATTTTAAAAGCATATAACCCATTGAATAGAAATGGGTTTCATTAGCATCATTCCATCAAAAACATTAACCATTCAAGAAAGGATATGAATGGAACCTTTGGATAATTTCCTATAAGGGAATGAGTAAAATAAAAATAATTCATCTTAGATTAAAAATAACTTGGAATGATATTTTGATAACATTTCATTATGAAAATATATTTTATTCTTTAAAAAGTACTTTCAAAATATAGAACGTTTTAAAAGAAATTTTATTTTAAAATGCATTGAAGACATAGAATGAATGATTGAAATTAATTTGAAAACATTTTCCCTTGAAAACCTATAAATTAATCATGAATATTTTTTGAAAAAAATTTCTAGGAGAAATTATAAAATATTCTATACAATTTTTTGAAAACCATTTCTTTTAACAAAATTTTAAAACCTATAAATAAAGATTGAAAATGTTTTGAACCCAATTTTTCTTTAATAATTATAAAATAATATTGGAAACATTTTGAAAAAAAGAATTTAAAATTAATTCAAAACAATTTTCTAAAAAAATTTCCTTTTAAACATGTAATAGGCTCATTGAAGAATTGATGTTGGGTAAATCAATATATGTCGTTTGAGGTAAAAAATGTTCCTTTTTTAATGGAAAAAGGTAAATAAAATTCCTTATTTAGAAAAAGAAAAGGAGATTTCTTTCAGAAGATGGTAATATAATCAAAGGGTAAAAATGAATTTTAAATATTATAGGAGAATAGTATAATATTCTTGGAAACCCTTTTTTTGACAACATGTTTTTAAAGGAACACTGATTTTCCATCCAAAGGGAGAAGTAAAGTAAATATTATGTAAAAAAACATTATTAATCATATTATTTACCAAAAAGTTGAAAAATGGTACAATTAAATTTATATAACAAGAATAAAAATATGTTATGAAAACACATAATAGTTTTTGAGATATGGATTATAATATTTCATCAATGTGATCATAATCATAAACAATATCGATAAATAGTGAGATTATATCCATAAACCGTTATAGTTTTGGTAACAATGGATCATAAAAAATGGAAGTTATTACATTACATAAAGCTCATAATAACATAAAAATTATGAGATTCATGATATAACATGTCAATGGATGTATATACACCTGATGAAAAAATATATGTGAAAATAATTGCAGGTGTCTTAAAGAAGTCAAATTGAAACATAATCCCTTTACCAATTTGGTAACTTTTGAAACAAAGAACCCCTGAAAAGAAATATTAAAAATGGTAATCTAAATACCCATAAATTAAATTAAATGAATAATATAATACTTCCATGGTCATTATACACCCCATAAAAACAAAATGATTGATGATTAAGTCATGTATATGACATAAATAAAGAGTGAGATGAAATCCCCTTACCTTATTTCATGACTCTCGTCTTACTCATTCAAAACTCATGTATAATAAATTTATTTTTATTATAATTTTTTACAGAAAAAATATTTTTATATATAATACAATATTGATTTTTATGACTTTATGATACCCTTTTTTTACAATTTCATGTCAATGCTACACTTCAGGTAATATTCTCTTTGTTTTTTTCTTGTGTACTAATTTTTTTTATATATTTTTCACTATAATTATATCATGATTTCCAAAATGAAAAAATAATATAAATATCATTAAGATTCAGTATATGAAAATTATAATAATCTATATAATATATATGTATGAAATGGAATACACTATTTATGGAGACGGTAGGCTGTACATATGCATGAAGGATAGTACTGTTTGATTGATGTATTGAATGAAAGTCTGCAAATTAATTAATGTGTATGAATATATTTATATAATATACATAAAATATAATTATTATTCTATATATATAATATAGATTCACTAAATATGTCCTTAATACATTCCTTCAAGTGTGTGAATAAATCACATCGCTTTGAGGTGGCGGTAGTTCATACTCCTCAAAGGAAATTATCATATTTAAACAAGCTAGAAATAATATGGTTATGTTATAAATAAAAATCACAGAATCATAAAGAAATTATAAATATAATATATAAGTATATTTTTCACCATAATTTCAACCATTATAGGTGGTAATGGAAAAATTAACAACCATCACTTTTTGAGGGGGTAGTCCACCATTCACTTAAACAATATGTTCGTCACCAATTAGATGGAAGTCAGTGTAAGTTTTTTTCAAAAAAAAATATAATATAAAATTATAGAATAATTAGGATACTTGTGTTTCTAAACATTCATGTAATAATATGAGTTTAGGTATAAGAGAATGGAATAAAGGAATATAGCTTGAGGAAGTGTGTTACCTATCAATTAGTAAACACATTTTGGTTTGTATGAAAGGGATTTAGTGTAAGAATTTATGCATATAGGGAGGCTTGATATAGGAATGGAGGGTTTTTGAGAAGTATATTGGAATGATATTGGACAAAACTATGTGGTTTGAGATGTGCGAGGAAGTGGGATATGTGTTATCCTATTTATAGGGAAGTGAAAGGACACACTTGACATTTTTGAAAAAATGTTATGTATTCCCACATTTTTACCAAATAAAATTAATAAAAAAATAAAAAATAATTTAAGGTTTATGGATGAATTATGTCCATAAAATGTTTTTTTGAATAGTTTTTCGATCATTTGGACCCTTAAATTTATTGTTTATTCCATTTTTAAGCTTAATTTTACCTTAATAAATATAGTTAATTTTAACTGAATTCACTATTATTTTTGGAAAACAAATTGTTTAACATATTATAAATTATAAATTATGATTAATCCAAATTTAGAATCCATATTTTCAAATTAAAAAAATATAATTTTCATAAATTAATATAAAATTAATCTCCAAGATGAGACAATAATGTGGGTTTTAAAAGTAAAAATGTCAAACATTTTATAAGTTTGAATACCCAATTTCAATGTGAAATTTATTATAATGACAAATATTTTATTAATTGATAAATATATTGTCTAATTAAACTTTAATCCAAATATAATATATAATTTTACGTTATAAATAAGTTAAATAAAAAAAATTCTGAATTAAAATTTAGTATTTTCACTACTGCATTAAAAAAACATCATTATAAAATACGAAAAAAGAACACTAAATTTTTTATGAGTTTATTTAAAATATTAACATTATTTTATCATATAATAGTTATTAAATCCCCAAAAAAAGTCTATATAAAATATTTCCTCCATTAAGAGGTGGGAAAAGTGATTTTTATAAAAATATTCTATTTTATGCATAAAATTGGGTTTGTTCTTATCCCGTAATTATCAAATCTATTGTATGAACATAAAAAATATTTTATTTAATATAAAATATTTATATTACATTAATATCACATAAAAATTATTATTAATTTAATTTACTATGATAAAACAACATTGTGAGCATATAAATATTTTTTTTCATTTGTTTTCATTCGATTTTCATATTCACTATTATTAATTTTTAACCAATGAATTTGTTTTATATTTGTGTAAACCAATTTGTTTCATAAGTTAGTTAAAAATTTTCCAAACATCTAATTTAATGTCTAGTTTATATCTTATTATAGAAAATAATAATATTTTTAATAGTATATTATTTTTTAGAAAAACATGGTCTTTCATGCTACATAAGCCATCAATGAAATTCATTCTTGTATTATCTTAAGCTAACCTCTATGTTTCATGTAGAGAAATATATTATTTATGTTGCATGTAGTGTCTGACGAAATTGGTTTTTCTTATAATATTGTACAAAAATTATACTTTAATAAATATATATATATATAACTATTTTCAGTGTGGAGTTAAACAAAAAATATCAAAAATAGTAAATTAACTCAAATAATTATATTTCACAAAACCTCAGGATGTTACACAATACCCCCCTTAAAATTAATTTCTTCCACAAAATTTGTCTGTTTTATCAATGGATTAATTTTTTAATTTTTTTCCATATAAAACCACATCTTAAAAATGATTACTAATTCTTACATTATGAAAATAATATTGGCAACAAATCAGTTACCAAATGTAACATATGAATAGGTTTCCACATAAGAGAACATAAGTGAGAAGTGAAAACATGTACATTGAAGAAAAACATAAATATCATGTTTTGATGGATAGTGATAAAAATCATGATTATAAGATAGGTAAAAATCATAAATACGTAAATAAATGTTGATCTAAGAGGGAATTTGATTTATAAAAAATTAATATACTAGGATAACATTTTTGGATTCAGGATTACTTTTTCTAAAGTTGAAAATTTTCAATGAAAATATATAATTTCATGATTATAGGACAAACTCACACTTTATTTTTCATTGATCAATGTAGATATTTCTATTAAAAGGAATATGAAAATTTTTGTCCTAAATTATTGACAGATCATAAGATCCATAATATTCCTTCCGATTTTCATTAGTTATGATCAAAATTTTTTGTTAGAATATGTTATCCAGTATTCATAAATACTGATTTGGTGAGATAATACTTTAATCTCACAAACTTTATCCAAAGTGTAACATTATATTTCAATATATGGTTACCCATATATCCATTATGAAAGTTGGAAATACAAAATTTTAGAAATAATGTCATGAAATTATATTGACATTGATCCCACATATATCACAATGTATATCATGGTAGTCACATTCCAAACATGTGAATACCATTTTCATAAATCTTCTTCAAAAATGGTAATAACCTAAATTACTATAAATACTCTTAGAAGACATGCATGATTAATTATTAACATGGTTAGGGGATATATTCAATCAATCCAAGAAGTTTTATGCTTTATTCATGATGACATGGGCCACATTGTCAATAAATCCTCACTTGGTTATACGATCATTGATAAATTCCAATTTTCTTTATCCAGATGAATCATTTATTTATACAATCTATACAAAATTTTCTCAACATATAGAACAAATTAAGGGTTAGCATCCCATAATTAAAATATCACTTTAATTAGTCTTAATCATCATTCAATCTAACGACCCATACTTTACATACATTTTTGTTACTTAAAAATTGAAGCACACTTATTACAACATATAACAATACCATGGTAGGACCGTATAGGTATAGTGTCTTTAGAAACTGGGAAACACAAAAAACTGGTTCATAAAGCATCTACACTGTCTCCCTTATATCCAGAGTCACTTTTTGGCATATATTACTTAAAAACATTCTTCCTGACCTAGGGAAAGAAAACATACAAAATGGTGAGATCAAATTCTCAGTAAGGGTAAACAAAAGAAATATCAATCACAACATATTCATAAGAACATAAAATTTTGAAAATCTTAACCTGCAAAAGAGATCATAATTTCATAACATGGGATAAATCATAGTAGTGAAATTTAATCCAAATAATCATAACATAAGACATGAAACTTTGTGGCGTATACACATAATCATAGATAATCATTTCTTAGTAGTCAAGACTCATATCCAAGACTATCTTAGCGGACAAAGTCCATTTCTGAACCGAGTTCACTCCTCGTTTTAGTACTATTTCACTGAACCGTTTTAACCTATCGTTCTATCCATGTATATCTCATGAGATATAAATCTTTACCCAATTCATTGGAGGGAGATATATGTCCCACCCATTTCATAATTATACCATTCTTATGTGCGCCACAAGATCATAAATTATACATCATAGCATAACGCATGTAATAAAAATGGGATTTTTAAACATCCTGCCATCATAACATAAATCACATAAGCTAAAAGGACTTCATAAAAATAATTCCATCATAAAATAATCAAATCAATGTAAAAATAGGTATAGAAACATAACCCTATATTATCTTAGATGGAAAATAATTTTGATAAAATGCTTGAACTCCATTCTTGAGGAAAATATCCTTTCTCCTTCAAAAACATTTTTCCTTTCTTAACATGTCATAGAATTTTAAACTAGAAAAATTTTATTAAAAATAAACTTTAAAACTTGTAAGGGAAGCTTCATGGAAATAATGTTCTATGAATCCATTAATTCCATATAAGTTAAAAAAACATTCTTCTCGTACTTTGGCCGGAAAAGTAAAAAAGTACCTCGTATGAAAAAAAAATTCCTTTCATATCTTTTACTAAAAACTCAACGAAGGGTAAAATTGTATTTAAAAAATTATATGTGGATGGAAATAATATTAAATATTGAGAAAACATGGATGCGGATGATAAATACACCCCAGTAAATACAAAAGTATAAACAATCTCAGATACAAATGAGATTGTGAGATTTTACCTTACCTTAGGTATGATGTTTTTCATACGTGTCTGAACCTCCTGTATAATGATTTAAATATTGTTATTGACTAATTAAAAAATCATAATCATTGTTATGATATCATATATCGTCATATTTATAGCTTCTTATTATTAATATTTCATTGCTACTTGTTATTCGGGTGTTTATTACTTTTTGTTCTTATAAGTGTTTTGTCAAATAAATTCTTATTATTATTTTTAGGGTATAGATACCTCATTTCCATAATTAAATTAGTGTAATATATATAATATTTAAACATTAAATTCATTTATATAAATATTATGCAATGAAGATCATGTAGAACGAGTTGCATCACATCTTGGAGACGGTAGGCCGTACGTACGTACGAGCGATGATACCGTTCCCATGATCGTGGAATTGTATTGAAGTGTATGTACACTATTTCAGAATCAATATAACTTTACAATAATAATATATAGTTATTCTTTACACCATTATACCCATCCAAGTAAGGTGGTGCTGGAAAACAGATTACTCCACGGCATGGAGACGGTATTCCGTACGCACGCACGCGCGGTGATTTAGTTTTTCGTAGGATGGATAAGAGGTGAAATAGGGTTGTTTCATATTTATAATAAAATATCAGTATATAAGGGAAATTGATGTTATTACTTCATAATGAAACAACTAATGAAAAAGGAGTTGAAGAAGAATGGAACTTGAAGAAAACTGTAGATGGTATTTCCTCTTTCTTGAAGTGCCTCCTTTAAACGTTCTCTTAGGGCACTAGAGTTGGACTTTTGAGAAGCCCGGTACCTCTAGTAGGTTTCTAAGGAAGTGGGGAAGTGAAATGATCAGGGTTTGGCTGATCTTGAAAACTAAAATTGGTGTGAGGATGAGAGGGAGGAGGATCCCTTTTATAAGGGGGTAGAGGGGCACCTTTGAAAATATTAGAAATATTAGTTTATATTAAATCCCAACCCCACATAAAAACATCCCAAATGACTCATATCCTAATATTAGATGATATAGGGTTGTAATATCATCTAAAAATAAAAATTTGACATGTTAGGAATTTATTTTAAACATTATCAACTTGATTTATCCTTATTTATCAATTTAATGTTATTTGTGTTAATAATATTCTAAATTTTAAATCATTATAAATAATTACCTATATGTTGTGAATTGTCCATAATTTTATGATTTATTATATTTTAGACCATATAAATTTTATATTTTAATTTTTCAATAATTTTTTGATTTTTTAAAAATTTTATAATATGTAATATTTATAAAATAACAATAGTGTCAATTTTGACACTATTAATTTATTTTAATTTAAATAAAATATATAAAGAATATATGTTCCAAATAAAAGATTTAATAGATTCATAAAATTTCATGTTTATCTATAAAATTAGTGGAGCACATTAAATAGTTCATATAATATTTATTTTAATACTTTTAAAATCATTTATTTGATATTTCAATAAATAAAATAATTTCAACATCACCATTGTGTCAAAATTAATGATACTTATTTAATCCTTAAAAATTATAAATATATTCCTATGATGTATATAATATTATTATATTTTTGGAGACTATTTATTTTCTAATTTGGATGAAGTTTATCACTAAATTAAAATTATTATACTTATAATATTTAAGAGAGTGACATGTTGTCACTTTCTTTGGTTTTAATAATAATTATATTATTTCATAGTCAAAAGTCCATGAAATGAATCTATTCTGACCCTTAGGTGATATGGGTAACCTTTTATTCATCAATGTGGATTTTGGAAAGTGTTATGGTAATTTTATAATCTTATATTTACCCTTAATTACCCGATTTACCTTTAACTGTAGTAAATAAAAATTACCGTAGTTACTATTCATAATCTCAAAAAAATAAAAGTAACCTATTAAAATAATTTTTACCCAATGAATCAAAATATTGAATCCATTTTTCAAAATTCAAAACACATAAGTTGCAGTAATTAATTTAAAATTAATCCCGTTGTTAAGAAAACGGGTTTTTAAAAGTTAAAACATTGCCAAAGATTGAAATATTTTTATCTATGAATTCAATGAAAAATTAATGACAATGGAATAAATTATATTAAATGGTAAAAACATATTCTATTTATACTTTAAAACCATTAAATATTATAATTTAACCATATAGAGTATTGTGATGAAAAATGTTGTTTTTAATTAAAATATAGCATGTTTTTACTATTCATTAAAATATGAATGTTATCAGAATAATATGAAAATTTTATCCAAAGTAAATTTTTATATCCTGATACTAGAGAATAATTTTATTTTGTTAAATTTAACTTATAAACTTGTCAAAAACTATATTTAAAGTGGGTACGCCATCAAATGACGGCAAAACTGTATTTTTTGAAAAATACTTATTTTACCCAAAATATTTATTTTGTTCTCATCACATGTTCTAGAAAATATGTAAGATGAATAATAATGTTATAAAATTTAAAATTCAGTTAATACTATTCATATTTTATAGTTTATAATATTATAATAATATATCCTTGTTTAGTGGAACTCGGTATTGCGTACTACAAACGCTATTGAGGAAGGTCGTGATTGCGTGTAACGCAAGCCAAGCTAGTGTTGTGTGCCGGGAAAGATTCCATTGATGTTGCATATAAAATAAGACATAATAAAAATATTTTTCATAAAATCTCAGGGTGTTACATTCAGACTATCCTTTTAAATCCTTAATGAAAAAATTATAATAAAAATTATAATATGATTCATGATTAATATAACATAATATTTTGGTTCTAAAACATAAATACTTCATTCATCCAACTTTATTCTTGAACCATTACTCATGCTCCATCAACTTATAAATTAATAACTCATTCATATAATATGAAGTATGAATCATTTATTAAGGTTCCCTAATCTAAATCTAATAGTTCTTATATTTTTAAATGTAAACAATTCCGGTATAACATCATACAAATTTCACATTTTATTTATTGTCTCTTCATATTCTGAAGTATAACCAATTCTCATACCACCTTACTGATTTTAATTATGATATTTCCACTTGGATAATCAATTTTAATAATAATAATACTTTCCACATATGGATCATTGAATGTTTACCATGTTCTTCCTTGTTCTCTTCATTAAATAAATGAAGATAGAATAGGATGAGAAACACATATCATTGAATAAAACCACATTATTCTAAAAAATTTCATATAGGATCCCTAAATAATAACACCCAATTTTTAATTTTTTACACCTTAGGTTTATCAAAGGTTATTCATATTAATATTATATTCAAATTCCTTCTAATAGTTTGTAATGTGTTTTTAAATTTCCAAATCATACCCCCCTTGAGAGTCAAACCAAGTGTGCAACAAGGCCCTTTTTCATATACCATGGTATTTTGAGTCAAGCCTGACACACTTTGTTGTATTTATTACTCAAGGTTACACCTATTTCATAGGCACATCCACCCATAGTTTCCACACAAGGATTTATTTCTTGGAAACCTATCACTCTATCCATTATCAAAATTCTAGGACATCTTTCTAAACATTAACTCATACTTATACTTATCCTTATATAC
The DNA here is from genome assembly GCA_963277665.1 of Viscum album. Lineage (NCBI taxonomy): Eukaryota > Viridiplantae > Streptophyta > Magnoliopsida > Santalales > Viscaceae > Viscum > Viscum album. Next base: position 20,588 of record CAUJRU010001217.1, on the reverse strand, counting down.
ATCCCTAAAAAAATACATAGAAATATTACATGGGATATCACAAAATATTTCTCATCATAGTATCTAAAGGTGAACTAATCCTTCACTCTGAAAAACTATAATGACCATGCATTAACATACATAAAAATTACATAATTCTTGTGGAATACATAAAACATTTCACCAACGGACACCCAAAGACCATATTAGTATAGTTACATTGTAAACATTGAATTATAAACACTAGTACATATGATAACTACATTATATCCCACTAGGATTTCTGAGACTAGAACCCCTCTTAGAAACATCATATATGAAATATATCTTCATAACATGGGGAAGGGAACATAAAAAAGGGATGAAATCAGATGCTCAGTAAGGATAAATAAGTGAGATGTGTAAGCATAAACATGTTCATAAGGGTATGGTAATGTGATTATAATATTAGACGATCATACCCAATTTATCATAAGAGCAGAAACACGAATCATGAAATAAGACTTAGTAGTTCATAAGACATGAATCAAAAGGAAATGAATAACATAAACCAAGAAAGAATATAACAGGATAAAGAAATAGACTAATGTCTTCAATTATCAGGTTATACAATCCCCTATAATTTAATATGTATTGAAAGATCTTATCAAGGAACTTTATGTGACCTACACTTATTGGGAATGATACACCACCACTAGTCACAATCCTTTCCTTGTATCAGATCTAGTTTCCACATATTCCCTAAGTGAATCATGTATCCCCATCATCTCATAGTGTATCGGGTTTCCCCATCTTCACATATTTGATCAAGCTCATAGATATGATTCCCATAATTATATCATGAGATATAAATCTATGCCCAATGAATTAGAGGAATAAATATGTCTGATACATATTAGAATAAAATAATTCATACATGTTATACTACACAATAACGAATTCAGCATATCCTGACCCATAAAAAGAGAAGGGGTTTTCAAAAAACAAAACATAACCCATGAAATTAAATGTAGGTCATTAAAATTTCATCACAACATAACCTATTCGAAATAGATATGTTTTATATTCCTTTAATCAAATACTAACCCATGAAAAGAATTGGGTCTCAATGTCACATAAACTGTGGAATAGAATTGGGTGTTATAAGCATCATTATATTAAGACACAATCCTTTCATGAAAGTATGTGAATGGAAACATTAGATTATTTCATGGAAGTGAATGAGTAACCTAAATGTATGTCTTCTTAGAAAAAAATATATAGAAAATATTTTTTTGAAAAAAATTCTTGAGGAAAAAACGTATCTTCTTTTAAAAGTATTTGTGAAACATAAAACCTTTAGAAAAAACTTCTATGAAAATACATTGAAAACATAGAATAAATTCTTGAAATTTTTTTGAAAACCTTTTCCCTTGAAAGCGTAAAAAATAATCATGGAACCATTATGAAAATATATTTCATTTTAAACATATAAAATAAGATTAAAAACTTTTTTGATTCCATTTCTTTGAAAATATATTGAAAACATATGAATAAGGCTTGAAAAGGTTCAGAAAACCATTTTCCATTAAACATTTTTGAAGAATATTGGAAATTAATTGAAAAACATTTATTTGAAAATAAATTTTAGAAAACATTTCCTAACAAATTAACCTTTTAAACACGAAAAATATGATTTTCATAAATGACCGCATGTAAATCCATACATGTCATACTAGGTCAAAGGAACATTTTTTTCATGGTGAAAAGATAGAAAAATGCCTTGTTCAAAATGAATCAATTTGACTCCATTGAAAAAAATGGCCAATTAAAGAAGGTTAAGAATTTATTTTAAAAATTATAGGTTAATATTATAGTATTATCAGAAACCCTTTTTTGGAATCATGGTTTTAAAGGAACTAAAATTTTCAACTAAAGGTAGAAGAAAAGTTAAATTTTCCTAAAAACACTTTCTTGAACTTATTATGATTCAAATTGAAGAAAATGGTATTATTAATAGGATATAAAATTAATAAATAGAGGTTAAAAAATTATAAGATTTATTTATATATGGATCCAAATATTTCATCAATTGAATATAATCCTAAACAATATCTACAAATGGTATGACTGTTTCCAAAAAACCCTTGCAAAATTAAGGACATTGGATCATAAAAAATGGAAATAAAATATTACATAAATCTTAAAAAATAATGAAAATCAGTATATTCCTGATATAACATGATAATTGTTATATATACACCACATTGAAAAATATCGGTGCATAACAAAGCATGTGTCTCAAAAAAGTAAAATTTAGACAAAATCACATTACAGATAAGGTATTATTTTAATCATAGAACCCATGAAAGAATGATAAAAAAATTTATATGTAGATAACCATAAAAAAAATTAATATAGTAATATAATATATACATCGCAATTATACACACCTCTCAAATGAAATGAGTGATGATTAAAGAATTTATGTCACAGAAATAAAAAAGTGAGATGAAATCACCTTATGTTTTTTCTTGAATCTTATCATACTCATTAAAACATACTATATAATAAATTTAAATTTATTATAAATATTTTATGGAAACATGTTTTTTATTTATAAATTAATATAATGTTATATTATGACATAATATTACACACTTCTTAACAATTTCATGGAGACTGTATGTTGTACGTAAATATGAACACTGCTTATGTTTTATTGATGAAATGAATGAAAAATTGTAAATGAAATATATTTATATTTATATATGTATATAATACCATTAAGGTAGAATTATTATTCAATATATATCATATATTTTTACTAAACATATCCTTAATACATTTCGTGTATTGTGTGAAAGAATCACATCGCTTTGAAGGGGAAGTATCCCACACTTACTGAAATGAAATTATCATATTTAAAAAGATGAAAATAATATAGTTATGCTCTAAATAAAAATTAAATAATAAACAAAATTATAAATATAATATATAAATATATTTTCAATCATAAGGTCCACTATGAGAGGTGATAAATGAAAAATGAAAAATCATCATTTCATTAGGCGATAGTTTTCTGTTAACATAAAAAATTTGTATTTTACCCACTATATAGAAGTGTGTGTACATGAAGGTCAAAAAATTATCATAAAAACATCCTAGTGAATTTAGGATACATTTTTTTTTGAAATAATTAAATAATAAAATTTTAGGGAGTAGAGAGTGGAAATAAAATAAAAGGGCTTGAGGGAGGGTGTTGCTAATTAATCTAGTTACTTCTTTTGGTTTGTACCGAAGGGATTCTGTGAAAATATTTATGCCGAAATGGATGCTTAAAAAAGAATGTCAGGATTTTTTGTGAATTTTATTAGAATGATACTTTACAAAACTAAGTAGTTTGAGAGGTGTAAGGAGGTACAATAGATGCTGGCCTTTTATAGGGAAGGGAAATGATACAGTTGACATTTTTGAAAACTAGTTATGTGTAAACTCATTTTTATGTAAATAAATTCATACAAAACCAGATAAAAATGAAAATTTAAGGTTTATGAAAACAAATATGGAAAACCAATGGGTGTTGGATAATTTCTTAGGAAATTTGGGCCTTAGAGATTAACATTTATTCCATTGTTAACCATAATATTACCTTATTAACTGTAAATAATTTTAACTACTTTCACAAATATTTTTTGTAAAAAAATAAGTTTACATTATTATAAATTATAAATTATTATGATCTCAAATATATAATAAATTTTTTCTAAATTCAAAACACAAAAGTAGAAGAAACTAATTTATAATTAATCCCGTAGAGAGGACAACGATTAGAATTTTAAAAATAAAAATGTCCCAAAGCTTAATATGTTTTTAACCCCAATTTAAATGTGAATTTTATGTTAATGGACAAAATTTTATTAATTGAATAAATTATTATCTAATTAATTATTTAAATTAACATAAAATATAATTCAACCATACAATTAGCTAAAATGAAAGAGATGTTTTGAATTTAAATTCATTATTATTTACTAGATCATTAAAAAATTAAACTTCACATAAAAATAACAAAAATTCACCAAGAAATAATTATTATATTTCAATTTAAATAATTAAGTTTATTTTCACATATAATATTTATAAAATTCCCCAAAAAACGATTCAAAATAGGTTCTCCATTAAAATTCAGGGAAAGTGGTTTTTATAAATATATTGAATTATTTGCATAAGCGTGGGTATGTTCTAATCCTATACCAATAGAATTTCTTTGATGAACATAAAAAATAATTGGTAAAATATAAATAATATATATTAAATTAACATAAATTACTAATTTTAATTAAATTAAATTAATTTTGATAAAATATCTTTATGAGCATAAAAATAATAGTATTTTATTTTATATTCAGTCAGTTTTCAAATTCATTTTTAATTTATTTATATCAAATTATATCATTTAATATTTTTTTAAACAATATATTTTTATAAGTTAGTTAATAAATTTTATAAGTACAAATTTAATGGCTTTGTAAGATTTTATTATATTAAGTAATATTATTTTAAATAATATATTACTGTTTGATAAAAATCGGTCTTGCGTGCCATGCATGCCATCAAGAAAAGTATGTCTTGCATGTAACTTAAGAAAACTGTGGTTTTATATGTAGGTAAATTTAACCATTATATTTTTTAGTGTATCATTATGTTTTTATTTCATATAACGCATACTAAACTAGGTGATTTAATATATATAACTATTTCCAGTGTTGTGTAAAATGGAAAATATCAAAAATATTAAATTATTTCAAAAAAAATAAAAAGATCACGGGGTGTTACATATATGGTGATGGATTTATTTATGTGATTTTCAAAAATTATTCATGTCACAGTGTTGTTTTTGTTTTTATAGAATAAGATGTAAAATAAAGAGGCTTCTTCTATGGTTAAGGCAGTGTATAACAAACCAAATTCAGATCACATGACATATAACCTATTATGGATTTCTAACAAGTGGAGATCAAAACATAAAACAAATGATGTCACATATATGATATTAAAGAATGAAAAAAATCATAAAAGTCAATGAATAAAACATACCCAACAATGATACATAAAAACATTACTAATATGATAATAAAAGAATAAAAAAACCTATGTCATTGGAAATTATCATTGTGACCATCCATCACCACCAACAAAACTCACTGTGAAGAAAAAATAGCCAAATATAAGCCCGTGGGCTATATGATTACATTCCCTTTAACAATATCCAAAAAAAAAACAAATCAATACACACCCAACATAATATGTTTTTTTGAGGAAAATTCCTAGTATGATACTACTATGAATTTATACATTTCCATTTTCTATAAACCACTAGTACTTGATTTAAAAAAACAAATTTTCTATAAATCAATTTCATTTATATTTTTCATAAATAAAATTGACATCAATTTTCCCTTCAAAAACATATTATATTCAATTCTATAAGTATACAAATACATATGTGAATTAAATAATATAGGGATTAGAACAAAACCATCCATGGTCAACCTATAAGATATAAACTTGGGAAATAAAACACATAAATATACTATCATATATTAAACCATGTAAAAGTTTTTATCTAGCCTATTGGAATATGTATTGGGACATGCAAATGAACACTAAGATGACATAACATTATTAAAAAAATTCATATTCCTATCCTAGTTTTATGGTACAAGGATACACATTACATACAACAATACTATAAAAAACAATAAATAATCCCCATTGGTGTATCACCAAAAAAATATGTGAAATTTATATAATTAGATATGCCCATGATTCCTATGTTCAATGATTTCACAAAAATTCAATAAAGGTGTGATCACAAATTTTTGAAATACATTCCAGAGTAAAGCATCATCACTCTAATGCTTGAAACCTTAATTGGGTGTCAAACATGTCTTCAAGTAATTTAATAATGAACATGATATTTATATATCTATTTTTAAGAACAAAACCCTTTAAAAAAAGTTTTTATTCCATAAAATATGCATCTACACAAAATATATCTCATATATTATAAGTTAATCATTTTTAAAAACTAAACCAAATTATTTTATGAAAATAAAATGTAAATAATTATATTTAACCATTGTATAGAGTCACTTACCTCACTAAGGAAGAAAACATAATCACCTTATCAAATTTTAATTTGAAACAATGTTATCTAACCCCCTTTATCCAATATCCAAAGAAACATCATCTGTTCACCTTAAAAGCATCTATAAATAGTTATAAAATACAAATTGGGTTATAATGAATCAAGGGAAAGATAAATCCCATAGGTATATAAAAAGAGAAGAATTTATATGGTTGACATTATAACATACCTTGAAGAGATCCACTGTGACTGATGGAGAAATGAAAAGTAACCTATTTGAGAAGATACTACAACACCAAAGAATTGTTTCATCAATCTAATGAGGTATTAAGTGGAGAATATATTAAAAAAGTCTAGGGTGTAAAAGAATTTTTTTATTTTTAATAATCCCACATGGTTGCAAGATTAGGATTTATGAGTAAAAATACCATATTTTAAGAATTTGGAAGCTAATAACCCTTGAAAAGAGTGGTTCATAGTAAAACATAAATATCTATATGGTTAGTCAATCCATGATCATAATGCATGAAAACCACTAGTTTAAACCTATTAATCATCATGGATTTCATAGCAGTTGGAATGGCTATAAAACCCATTCCAAAAATATGAAAATCAATAAACGAAAAAATATGAATATCTCATAGTTACTACATGGTTACTGATTAATGTGTGTAGACCATGTGGCTTTCATGTCTCCCTAAAAACACAAAATTCTCAAACCATTCTTCCTGAAATACTTTTTAACATCAAAAGTGATAAACCATACCTAGAATAAAACATATATGTGACTCGAAGGGTGTAACATCTCACCCTAAACCAAATCAATCTATCTTGAGAATGTTCTGAATATTTTATATTAAAAAAAATTAATGTAACTGCTATATCATCAATGATTCCTACTCCCATTCTTCATGTATTTTCTATATTTCCTTTATTATTACAAGGATTTAAGGAATTTATTTCCCCAAAACCCCTTAATCATGGTAATCTTTAATCAATATAATTTTATTAACTACATGGGTGTTGAGTATAAGATTAATTTATTAAAATTAATTTACATGGGAATTATCTAGTTTCTACTTCATTAGCATGGATTCATGAAAAATATAGTCAATCGACATCAATCACGTTAGAAATTATGACTAATAAGATAAATTTTCAAGCCATTCAAAAATATTGTTTGGGATAACAAACCACAGTTCAATCATATCCTATATACCCAAATAACTATGTCCCAAATGATATGAAATCATGTTAAAAACAAAATGAACTACTAAAAAATCAAACAGGTAAAAAGATGTTCCACATAGAATTTTTTGAAACAATGGGCTACCTCAAACAAATTTCAGATTAAAAATGGATTTTTCATAATCAATTGAAAAAAATGGCCCAAAAAATTCAACCAAATCCACTCGAAAAAAATTAAGCATTCATAGATGAAAAAATTCATCAAAGGGTTCCATATTAGTTGAGGTATCTAGAATTATTGGTGAATATGAACAAAGATAGATTATTTTCCAATGAAAAACCAAAATCAAGCACACATTCACAAAATTTTACTCAAAAAAATTTATGGGTCACACATTCATTCCATCTATCTGAGTGTGATACAACATGAATAACTTCTATTAGGTTCCTATCGCCTCCTACAAACCCTTCCAAAACCTACTTTTAAACATTGGATCTCTATTAGAAACTTCTACCAAATCCAATCAATTGGGATTAATAATCTCCTCATAATATATATTATTATGTTAATTAACCTATTTTTTCGCCATAATTTGATGGAAATGATATTGTTTCTTAATTCAATCAATGATAAACCAAAATTTTATCTTAACTATTAAAATTCAATGGTAAAATGTAAATAAAGAGAATGGATCTTTCATTCTACATTCACACTAGAATGGGTATATAAATCAACAAATTTGAAGGACTCTAATGCCCAGACTTTATCCTCTAGAAAGTAATTCACTATAATGTTAATTCATCTATCAACTTCCTCATCACCAGCCATGAATATTGGCTTCATTGATCTGGATATATCTTGGTAGTAAAAATATTCTTTTACAAACATGAATAACTCCAATATACCATAAAATATGTCCTATGATATATGAAAATGACCAAACTACCTAAAAAATAAATAATTACATTTAGAGGCTGAGACTAGCCACATGAGGTGTCTCAAAAATAATGGATTCTATGAAAAAAATTGACAAAGCCTGTAGATTTCATTCATATGACAAATAAAATAATGAAATAATGAATTATGATCTAAAATTGGTAAGAACAAATCCCAATATGAAAGTTACACTTCCAATATCATCTCAACAAAATAGATTCTCACTATATGAAAATCACCACATTAAGGTGGTTTTTAGGATATGGCGGTGGTTTAAACTACCAAAATATGCTACTCTGATGGTTTCAAAAAACATATGCTAAATTTTGTTCTAACATAAAATACATGTCAGTTTCTTTAATTTAGTGGCATTTTATGGGAAATGTCATAGTGAATGAATTTCATGGCTTGTTTTTTTATTTTAGCAGTGGTTTTCCCAAAGGGAAAAAAATTTCATGGTAGTTTACACCATCACTAAAAAATAATTTCGTTTCCTCCAGGAAAACTGCTGATAAAACCACGATAACCATCAAAAAATGAAATTGAAAGACTAAAACTGGGTACCGATGAATTTAACCGCTGCTAAATTATTGTATGTAGCGGTAGTTTTAACTGTCACCATTAGTAAAAAATATATTAAAGATGTGGTTTTAATTGATATTGTATATGATACATTTAGTTATTGGCCGTTTAAACTGCCGCTAAAGCTATATTTAAAAAAAACAGCTGATTCTGTAGCCCCAATAACAATTCCAGGAAGAAAACCATTCCGATATCACATCCACATATATCCTAAATCTAAAATAATACAAGGAAACCAAAATTTTCAATAAAAACTCACCAACAAATCCACACACACCTATTTGAGTATCACTCATTTAGTGGGGTAATAATTTTTCCACCGAGCCCATCCATGTGTTCCCGTTTGGGAAACTGTGTTACTCAAATAAAGCTATGTAACCCGAGCTGTGTGATCATCCATGATATAACATGTATCACACCTGACATACAATGTATCCACAACCTATGATCCCATCATTGGTATTCTGTAAATTAAAATAAAAATTCCTTTCAATCTGTAACTAATACATTTATTTTATTTAAGTTTTAAATACTAAAGATTCCATGTGTAGATCCATTACATCTTATAAATCAATTGGATTTAATAAGGTTCACACACATAATACATTTTAATTATAAAGTCATAAGGAAAATTTAGTAATCAAGCCATAACTCATAACATTTAATTTAATTAATTAGGTAGTCCATTCCATAATTAAAGGTTTCTGAGAATTGCATAAAAGTAATAGGTCCATGTGGACTCACCATGGAAGTTAACACCATACCTAAAAAGGTATGAGGTAGTCCATGATATCATTGATTCCATATAAGAGCATCTAGTTCGCTCAAAAAGACAAAGTCCCCAAAAAACAGAAAGAGGGTTTGGTAACTAAGTCATACATAGGGGGTTGTCACATCCACCCAAAATTCATTTGTACTTCACTTTGATAGTTTAGAAAACAATACACATAAAAGAGGGTTTATTAGAAAAAAAACTAATTATGTTAATTCATACAATTATTACACCGTTATGTGTGGTTCAAATTTGAGGTTCATGGTCCTTAACCAAGCCAATTTAATAAACAAGGGATACTAATCCAAATGAACTATTTTTAACAAATTAAACTAAAAATTCACGTGTTGCCACAAGGTAGTCCCACCGGAAATCATAGTGACACAATTTATAAATCATAAAGACTCCAAAGTAAATACATTAAACCACCTACCAAATACCATGGATTACTGACATAACCAATATCAATGTATGTTTCTTTCCATATCAAGGATAATTTAGGAAACAGATGACTGCCATTATAATATGATGAATTTAGTGACACCAAAATAATGCATCTAGAGAGGAGATAAAAATAGAATGAAGGAATGAATATTCCTAGACTCACTGAGTGATATAAAACTCACTTGACAGAGGTTGAATTCAACATCATATAATAGGGATAAATCCAACCATTTGAGAGGATAGTATAGGAGGAGCATGGGTGGGAGCCCCCTTGAGCACAATAAGGAGAAATAAAGATATAGTGAAAAGAAATAAGGATGGAGGGGAATTTTTTCATTTATATCCTGTTTAATGAGGCAAAACAAATTCTACACATTTATCTATACTGTGTGCCAACCATTTTCATTCCACTCTTTATGGAGGGTGTTCTCAATTTTCATGAGGAAAAATTGGGAAACTGTGCACAAACAGTTCATTATACCTCTTTTCAATACATGCACCATGTTGTACTAGAAAAGGGGTCTTTGTTTGTTTTTTCTACAATTATTTAACTATTATGATGATATTATAATGATCAATCTGGATGATGCTGAGTGTGGTATGCACCATATAGGTCTACATGTATAAAATTTTCCTGATTTTATTCATATCATGACAGTGGTGGATCATATAATCTTAGTGAAATTCTAGATCATGTCAAGGACTATCCTTTTGTTTTAAATGGTGATCCTCGTTAATCTCTATGTCTCTTGTGTGTGTGTATTGGGTTGTGTTGATCAAAATAATAAAGATAAAGTGGGTGAGACAATAATATAATCAGTCACATAAATGTGACAATGTAAAAGTTAATATGGATTAAAAATTATTAATTAGACTCCAAAACAAATTCAATCCCCCTCTCACTATTGGTCATATACCTCCTTGGATCCTATAAATTGGTATTAGGTTGTAGGTTCAAATCTGATTGGGTTATCTGTTGTATGTTTATTCTCTTTTTAAGGTATTAAGTTTCTTTCATGATTAATTATGAATTTTAGTTTTAGATAAGAATGATTTGACTTTGATGAGAATTTAGTTTCTTCCATAACATTGATAAATACAAAAAATATAGAGAATAAGAAAATTAGAAAGATGACTCTATTGAGTAAGGAAGACATTTCTCCATAATAGAATGATAAACATGATAGTTCTAGTTTATATGGGGAAGTGATGGTGGTTTATTCTACTATCAATGAAGTGGACAATCCCTCTACCTTATCATGGTCGAGATACTCAAGTGTTCAAAATATATTTATATATTCTTATCAAACCAATTTCCAATATGAGTAAATCATAAGTGGGAGTGATCACATTCCAACAATAAAACAAGAGAATAAAATACTATAAAATTTTATGGAGGAAGGTCTATCCACTAAAAACAAGATGAATGGATTTACAAAAATGGATATTCCAACCAAAATCATCATGAAGGTTGATCGTTCATCCATGGGTAACAAACCGATTAAATTTAGGAAAAATGAATCATAAAAAATGATTCATCAAAATAAAGAAACATAGAATATTCCATGTGGGAAGTCCAAGATGTCTTTAAATATACCGAATGATATATTAATGATTTTAGAAATAGCACCAAAAACCTCCTCCTGATCCTCTATAATATAGATATAAAAAAATGGATATTTCTACACATTATTACATGATTCATAAATATAAATATCCCTTTATACAAAATAAGTATTATAAATTCCATGTTCCATTGGAAGACTGGGTTTATAATACATTAAAGGAAACACAAGAAATCAAGAAAATCTTAGCTCATGAAAATGTTTGGTGGAAACTCTATGCCACACATAAAACTTATACAAACTGACTATTACCATATTTGCAAAACATATAAACAATACAACTAATTACTGTCCAATGATGAAAACAACTCTTCACCCTCTCCACCTCCATCTCTACTTCCTACTACCACCTGTATGAATATTATATTGAAAATTAAATACAGTTAAATATTTATATTTAATCATAAAAGTAATAAATGTTTAAAAACTAAATGATTTTTAATTTTTGAGATTTAAATACTCACCACCAGTCGTTGCAAAACCACTAGGGGAAGATCTGGTCGCCTTCTGATATAAATCAATTAGCACATTTAGAAAAGTGGATATCTTCCTCGAAACACTATATGAAATACAAAGGGAAACCGGATCCACGACCATCTAACCAATAATCTGGCCATGTAATCCTATAGAATCATCCATAGGGAACCCATATGAATCAAATGGGATAGCTTTCTTCTCCTTGGTCAGATTCCATACATATGAAATTATTTGTTTTTTTCTCCATACTTGCATTGTTTCCATCTTTAATGAACAAAAAGTTCGTATAAAAAAGAGCAATGAATTTATACATATTAAAATTTGTACCAAAAAATATTACCCTCAAGTATCCCCTTTATGAAATAGAAGTGGCACACCGCTCCCTCACTACTGGGGCTCCTGAAGGGGTAGGTGATGATTGTGCTACTTAAAGGATTCTCATATAGGGTGTGAGATATGGTGTATGGGGGAAATCATATAGTGGAATCAATGCAATAGGGAGGGAGACAGATGGATCATCATATATCCTAGTGGTTGATGAATGATTATAATGCTTCCCCATTGGAATTCTTATCATTTAATCAAATAAAATTATGTTCAAAACATATATTTCAAAACAATTATGCAAAAAAAATTTATAAGATATGGACATTACTAACAAACAAAATATACATAATAATGATAATGAATGTCTTCCCAAATGAAATATGTGGTTTCTAAATGAATGAATAATTGTACATACAATCATTTTCCCCTTTAATCATATCAGTTTTCCACTTCATTACTTAATCCACTTTATCTATCCTTGATAGACTAATCTTTTCAATATCATGATGGTCAAATAATTCCTCTTCTTATTGTTCATGAGATTCAATGTAAGATGTCATATCATCAACTTAATCACCCGTATCATACAAATATATTTGTTTTATGTGAGAAACTACACTCCACCCTTCATCCAAAACATCATTCACATAATATACAATTTTCACTTGTGATGATAAGATATACAGATCATGCAGTTCACGATCACCAACATCTATCAAGAGAGAGAAGTTCACATAAGTAAATTGCAAGGAATCTCTTTTAATACCTCTGATAATATTGACCCAATTGATTTTGAATAAAATAATTGAAAAATTACCAATGGTAGTTTAATTCAATAATACCAGTCTTCTTTCTATAGTATCTAACTTAAGATAATGTAAATATACCACTATTCTATGTTTTCAAACCCTCTTCTAGATCGACTATATGAAATATAAAGTCATTGATGTTGTAATCGTCAAAAATTTTAACTTGTTTTAGAGGACCTCAAGCAGGAAACATCAAATATTCTGAAATCTATGCTTGAGTATCAGCATTCATGACCTAAAAATATATACATTATTAGATTTAAAAAATATATGTGCCAACCTAATATATATATATATTTATTGACATATTTGTGAGCTTACACGTGGGGGAAGCCATTATAATACTCTTTGTTAAAATATTTCATTATATCTTTCTAATTTCATGTTCAACCGCTAATTCATCTCTTGGTTTGTTTCCTCAACACTTAAATATTTTTTTGTTCAATTTCACTATTCGGTATCACATATATATGTGCCTATAATAATTAAATTTCTATCAGTGTACCATTTGATTTCCTCCCAACTAATCAGAAAATAACTGGGCATATTTTTGATTTCCCATGCATTTGATACTGAGTCGATGTGTCATCATGACATCCAACTCAATTAAATCTTATCTCAGTATCATTCAAGTTTCTAGATATAATGTTAAAAAACTTTTCTGCCCAATATACTTCAGCAATAGAGACTTATAGTTAAGCTTTATTTCTCTAGTATGCATTCAAATTCCCATGGTATTTGGGAAATAAAATAAGCAAACATAATTATTCATTTAATTAAGTGAAAATAATAATTTACTTAACAAAAACCAAATAAATAAAGTACCTCTCAATTAGATACATCCATCGATAATGTATGGGGCCTCTTAATTTAACATCTTCAACCAAATGCATAGTTAAATGCATCATGATAGTACAAAATCATGTAGAAAAGATCATATCCTTTGCACAAAAGTGTCAATAAAAACATCCACTAAATGTTTTCAAGCTCAAATGGATGTAGATATTTCCCACAATGTTGTCTGAAAAATATGTGTAATTGAAGTACAATAGCAGTAATTCCTTCAGGTAATAATGTACACAATTTCAATAGTAGTAATTGTTTTAACAGAATATGTGAATCCTGACTTTTCAATCCATGTAACCTATGATTCTTTAAGTCCAGACAACTAGAAATGTTACTTGAATACCCATCAGATACCATCACATGATTTAAAATTTGAAGGAATGTATCTTTAACCTAATTATTAATTTCAATAATTTCCAGAGAAAACTTTTCATTTTATTCTGGCCATAGATCACGTTTTATGTTCATTACTTGTATGTCATGCCAAGCATTGAGATGATCCTTCGACTTTCCATGCTCATTAAGAAATGTGATGATCATGTTTTCACATAATTTTTTCTCAATATGTATAACATCAAGATTATACTGCATCAAATTGAATTCCCAATATAGATTTTTGATGAATATACCTTTTTTTCTTCTATTGTTGCATTCCGATTTCACTTGAATATGAACTTAGAACTCATTCCCACTATCATTCCAATGATGAACCATCCAAAATTATATTTCAACATTTCCAATTGTTTTAATTTTGAAGAACCAATTAACTACTTTGGAGGTGGTTTACAATTAATGAAACCATTAAATTTTGATCTGTTCTGCAGAAATCTATGAGATCCATTGAGAAATCTTTGATGGAACAAGAAGCTCCATTTTCAACTATGAGGTAGTCTTTTGGGCTCAAAATCAATGTTACAAACAGGACAAGCCAATCCCGTGTAATTGTTCCAACCAGATAAATTCCCATGTCTGGGGAAGTCACTAATGGTCCTCATTAAAGCAGCCTGCATTTTGACAATTTTTTTAGAAGAAGCATCATATGTCTCAACATTGTCTCTCCATAACTATTTTAATTCATTAATTAAATGCTGCAAGTATACATCATTATCATTTTTATGAATTTTTTCTATGAATAATCATCTAAATGATAAAATATTTTTGTTGCATAAACATTCACTGAAGAAGATTGTAAGGGATCAAAACAAAAATCCAAATACTATAATAGGTACTCAAAGTCCCAATTGGGTTTAATCCATCAACAACCAATCCAAATCGACCATTCCTAGGATTAGCTGAGAAATTTTTTGTAATGAATCAAATGTCTTCCACAAATATGAATTGCATGGATGTCATATTAACCCATTATTGTTATTATCTACAGAATTCTATTCATGTGTTCAACACATTTTTATGACATGAATAATATTTTCAATTGAGGATTTAAAAGAATGTAATGAAAAACCTTTGTAGGTGTGATCCTTTTCTTCTTATTCCTGGTAGTATGTTTATTTAGACTTCCAACATTACCAATTTAATACCATCTATAAGAAGAATTTTTTTTGAATCATGTCTACTTGAATCCTCTCTCCAATAAAGCATACAAACATTAGGGAACACATGCATTTTTGTATAATTAAAAACCAACATGTTGAAAACATTGTTCATATCATAAAAATTCGTGGGGATGTTTGATTCAGGAAATGAATCACTTAAAAAATCCAATATCATGGACATTAACTTATTTTTAACTCCACATGGACATTTGATATGGTATAACTTCAATAGAAAAGAATGTTTGGAATATTTTAAATATCCACTATACAAATATTTATTTTCATCGTCAACTAAACCATGAAACATATTTTTCCCATTGAAGTCTTCTCTTACATTAGTCTCCACAGAATAAAGAGGGTGGTCTAATGATATGTTAAAATCTTGATCTGGTTGTCCTACAGTCTCAAAAACATCACTTGTCACATAGCTATTTTTAGCACCCTTTTATGGTTGATCTGATATGTTTGGACATTGATTGTGGGGTCTTTTAATGCCAAATGCATCATTTATATGATTTTTCATTTCATTTTTCATAGTAGATGAATTTGGGAGCTCATTTAGTGGATTGAAATCAGTGATCAACCTTTATGTAATGTCTCATTCTCTGTGCCAAATCCAACCAAAATATTGAGTAGGTAATTGCTTCAATATGAAATGATCATAAATGTAATCTCTCTTCTACCATATTCTAAATTTACATTTAGGATATATAAACCTTATTATCCCTTCAATGGGTATATTGGAAACTGAAATATATAATAACTCCTTCAAACCCTTATCATATTGAGGTGTGTTTCTCAGTAATGTCATCCAGTTGTAATCCATGTATATCACAATGTGTGTAAACCATATTAAAAAAATTAAAACACGTGACTATTACTAACTTGGGAGAGATATTCATTTATACAAGATTAAAAAACATGTCAATATGTTAAATTATGTTTTCCTAAAGAAATACATATGGTAAATAATGAACCCACCTACTAGAAAACCAAAGAATGAAAATTAAAAAGGTCTATAAAAGAATAGATAATAATAATAAAAAAACAATGATATAACAAATAAACTATATACTACTTGTATGGAAATGAAATAGATTAGTAGCATATCATATACATTAGAAACCAAAATTCCCCAAAGAAAAAAACTAGGACAAACCTTGAAGATGGTCCCAAGTCCACTCCTAGTCCCAAAGACCAATGGTTTGTCTAGTAGTCCAATCATATAGAATTGATAATTTCCCAAACCAAATCTTATAATCAAGTAGAATAAACTTGGGTACCACGCTGCATGGTATCTGGATAAAAGTGTGACAATAATTAAATAGTCCACCACCAATGATATTCCCAAATATAACTCGACTATAATAATGTACTTGTAGAATTTTTTGAAAATAAAAATATTTATAATTTAACTAAAAGGCAGTAAATAACCACTAATACTTGAGCTCTGCAATGAAACCTGTGAATCTTATCCACCACTATCAATCCTTAGGTATGTGTCCCCGATCGACCATGCCCTGATTCCGAAAATATTTTTGTGTCTATGGGAACATCTCATTTATTTTTCTAACCATGCTATCATATCCACCCTTATGGGTATTTTCTTTAGTATATCAAGACCGCCTATAAGGGAATTTTTATATAGTAACTGAACACTACCTACAAGGTAATTTTCTTTTAGTAACTCAACACCACCTATACGGGTGTCTTCTTATAGTTACTCTATACCATCTATGAGACAAGTTTCTTGTAATAGCGCAACTCTTCGTAGGTGGGTGTTTTCATTTTTAGAATCAAGACTACCAGATTGATAATTTTTCCAAACCAATACATATAATAATATCATTTCATAAGAGAAATTATGATATAAACCTTTAATATCCTTTTAAAATATTTATCCCATTTCACATATTTATCATTTACTAATTTACATTAAAATTTCATTTAAATTCACAATCTATCCATTCACAACATAATATCTATCTCTAACTTCATAACCCTAGGTTTACCAATTTTCTATGCCAACATAAAATAATTGTCTCACCATTTAATTTCATAATACCATGTTAATCATAATTCATAATCTTATAGCTTAATGCTTATCAATTTATTAGGCCCAATACAAGGGTTTCATCCCAATCATAGGCTTCTCCTTAGATTCACCCTTCATCTTGTAAAGATTTATAATTCCTTCAATTATATTTACAACATCGAGGATTGTGAAATTACATTTCACAACCATTGAGTTATATAAAAATTTATATTTAATCCCCATCAACATAGTGATGAATATAATGATACCAATCTAAAGGAAGGTCAAGGTTTTCAACAAGATTTATCCCCTTTAATATTAACCACTTTCTTTTTATATAACATGTCTTACCTTGTTATTGTCCAATTCTATGTTCAATTCTCCATTAGGGAATTCTATTGTAAATTTCCTTTTTCTAAGGTTCGTTGTATGTGAAGGGGAGTTTAAGAAAGGAAATTAAAAATTAAAACATTAAATTTAAACAATGTTGATACATGTATAAGACGGTATGAAAAAATTCATCACTCAAAAAATTTCAAAATATGGGTTTATTTTAAGGTCCACCTATCTTAACTTCATTGACTTCATCTAATCAAATATCGTCTATTAGTTAAAGCAAGAATAGGGGAAATAGGGGAAAAAGGCATGGAAATAGGCAATGTTAGAAATAAATGGAAAGAGATCACTTCATATTGAGATAAGTGAATTATGTAAGGAAACAAATTTATGGATTTACAATAGGCTCCCAAAAACATCAGATGAAATTCCGTTCAGAAATGGTATGAGTAAGATATCAGCATGGAAAGAGAGGGATGAGGGGAGGGTTAAGAATGAGGGGATACTTGAAAAAAATGGGAAGAAAATGAGGGAAAATTGATTATAAAATACTAAGTAAAAATAGTAATATTTCACATTTAAGAGTTGCATGTGGTCTCGAGCGGTGAGGCACAAAGAGGGGTGGTGTGAAGCGGTGAGGGGCTGGGGGTCACCAGGCCTACTGTGGGTCATGTGGGTCGCTAGGGTCCTAGGGTTTTAGGGGGTCGTAGGGGGTGGCAGTCGGGGGTGTCAGGGGAGTAAGGCGAGTTGGGAGGAGAAGTGTCATGGATGAAAAAAACACATTTCACCGTGGGTTTTTATAAATTTCTACTGAATTAATTATAGAAACAAATTAACAGCAATTTAATAAACCACATATAAAGGATAATAATTGTGTAGTGTCTCAAGATACCCTTTCTGTGAATATTCTTTCATGTCTTCTAATGGTAACTTCCTTCTCAATATTCACTAATGTAAATCCCACTAATACAAACAAATTTATCTAAAAGGATTAAAAAACCATTGGGAAATGGATACTATAAAATTAGTTATAGAGAATTGTTGGTATAAGCCTATCTATGTTGGTTTTTCAAATTGTTTCATCATACCATTTGAATAAACATGACTACAAAAATGGTTTGTACAAACCATTGGTTTAGTATTTTCAGAAACAACCTATCCCCAATGGTTTTACTAAACAGTTGGGATAACCTCTCATTTTCCCAATGGTTTTAAAAAACTGTTGGAAATGTTTTCCCCCAATTACAGACTCGACCTGTAGTCACCCTTTTGTGCGTTTGAATCCCCTAAACAGAATATCTCTCTCTACCCAAGGGTACAAAAATTCTTCCACCAGATAGATCCATCTTTAATAAAACATTTTTTCCACACTTCAAATCTATATGTTCTATCTTTTTTTAATGTTATGCATATATTTTTTTCTATTTTGATTTGGCATAAATGAGTGGTCCTTGCGGTCATTCATAAACCCTTGATGGTGTTCATTTTTGAATGTAATATATTATAAATTCCTATATAACTTGTTTGTGGAATTATACCCACCCAAACAACAATGTTTTTTGGAAAGACCATGTGGATCTTATTTTGGGATGTTCTCTAATTATGTAAATATATTAAATTGGTTCAGTGGATGTATTTTATCACTTGGGTATTCATTTAATAATTTTATGGATTTCTAATTGTTGAAATTGTTAAATTTAATCATAAAAAGATGGTTCATGATGGGAATGATTCACCTTGATTATTTAGATATCCCTATGATGGTAAAAGTAAAGAAATGTAGAATTATTTCTTTCCTTTTAATTTAAATTACTTGAACCAATTTGTGAATCATGATTATACGAAGAGGGGGGTGGGCTTTATGGGGAGAGGTGGGGTAGTGGGATTTTCAGGGGAGGGGGTTGTCAAGGAGGGTGGGTGTGGGGGCTATGCAGGTGGGGAGGGGGGTGACTAGGTTGGAGGTTGGGAAGGGGTGTGGGCTGTCCAGGGAGAGGTGGTGGGTGTGTGGGTTTTCCAGAGAGGGGGGGGGGGGGGGTGTATAGGTGGGGAGGGTAGGAGTGGGCTGTCCATGGGGGATGGGATGTCTAGTTGGGTTGGGGGGTGTGGTGGTATATGTAGTTTGGGAGGGGTTGTGGGTGATCCATGGAGAAGTGGTGGGGTGTGTGGGGATGTTCAGGTTGGGGTGGGGGAGGGGTGGGATGTCAAGGATGGGGAGGGGATGTGGGTTGTCCATGGAGAAGAGGGGGGTGTGTGCTATCGAGGGAGAGGTGGGGGGTGTGGGCTACCTATGGGGGGTGTCGACGTGGGGGTGGGGTGAAGGGTGATGTGTAGGTGGGGAGGGGGAGTGTGTAGGTTGTAGGTTGGGAGGAGGGGGTTTGGGATATCCATGGAGGGGAGTGGGCTTCCTAGTGGGGGGGGGGGGGGGGGGGATGTTCGGGTGGGGTGGGGTGGGTGGGGGCTATAGAGGTGGGGGGGGGGTAGGTTGCAGGTTGGGAGGGGGGTGGGTTGTCCAGGGGGGTGGGGGGATATCCCCCCCCCTCTTAGA